>CANYBF010669904.1:0-15274 GCA_948192965.1 Dalechampia spathulata
CCAATTTAAGTTAACATTCTTTGATTTTCATTAACCCAATTAATACTATTTATCAAAACTTAGTTAAACCTTTAAAATACCATTTACATGCTTAACTTAACATCCATTTTAATCCTTTATCATAACATGGTTGAATATCCCATAAGTTTAATACTTAACTTGTCAATTTCATCTTACTTCTATATGACCTTATTTTACTTAATATCAACCTTAACCATCATATTAATACTTCTATTTATCTTTATTTATGTTTTATTATCATTATATTCTTAAATTAAATTTAACAGAATCCATATTAAATTATTTTTAAAGTCCATATACTTAAAAATAGAAATTAGGCTTTAATTCACCAATTAAGCTTACTTTATGTCCAATTTTTGTACTTATACCTTAATCTTCTTTTTATCTCATCAATAAAAATGTCATTTAACCTTAATTAGAAGTAAATTTATTAAGTCATACTTAAACTTTATCATAAAATTTAAAATTATTAAGTTATAAACTCTTAAAGTGACATTAAGTCATAAATCATCCATTTTAATTTATCTTAAGCTTGGTTTTCTTTGTAATCTTTATTAATAATCTTATGCTTTTAGTAAATGAACACTTAAACCAAATTTTAAGCTTACCAACCATTAACATGTTCATTCAGTGGTTCAGCCAAAAGAAGAAATCAACACAACACACCCACATAAACCCCTTAACACTTTATTACTTGTATTTTACAATCCTAAACCTTTTAATCATCAAAATAAAAACCAAAACTTATTAAATATACTATATATCATTTGGCCAGAACCTAAATCCATCCAAAAATTCATCAAATCACTAAATCAACCTTAAAATCTCACTTACTCTTACTCACATTTTATCAAATAATCAAATCTCCACTTAAAGCAACTTCCTTTGGATATAGGCTATGGATTTTTGTATGGTTCTCCACCTTTTTGCTTCCTCTTTATTGATCTACAACTTTAACCCACATTCATGCACTAAAATAAGTTAGATCTAACCATAGAAAGAAGATTTAAGTCATAGAAGTTTTAGTTTTTCATCAAAAGTCATAGTTTTACAAGATCTTTAACTTACTCTTAAGGATCCTTTAAAAAAGAGTCTTGGCCACTCTTTAAATGGTATCTAACATGCATGTACTCAGCCTTGACTTAAATATTAAGCTCTAACTTGGCTTGAATCTTGGGAAAACATGCAAACTAAGAAGAAGACTTGCGGTTTTTGCTTGATAAAAGAAAGATACATGCACTTTCATGAAGAAACAAGAAGAAAATGGATTTATCTTATCTTGAACTTAAGTCTTTTGCTTAGAGCTTATAAGATTCATGAAAGTTTAAAAGAAAAATGGAGGATAAGTGAGGAAAGTGTCGGCTGCTTACAAAGAAAATAGAGAAACTAGGGTTAGAAGGAAGAAGATAAAAAAGAGATAAGATGAGAAATGAGAGGTTATAAGAGAAAAATGAAATATGGGGGATGGGGTTTCGGCCAGATGGGAAATGGGAGAATTATTTAAGTAAAATGAAATCCAAATGAAGGGAAATTTTGGTTGATTACATTCCATTTGGTAAAATTTCCATTTTAGTCCCTAAAGAACACCAACTACCCCTAAATATCATCTTAATCATTTATGACATCATAATTAAAAATACTAATTATACATATCTAATATTTAAAATTTATTATATATTCCTACTAATACATTATTAACTCATAATTATTCATTTTCTAAGAAAATCAATTTAATTTCACTTACTTACATTACACTTACATCATCATTACTCAATAATGACTTCATAAATAATTTTTAATTGAATTTTTCTAAATTTGCATATACCTAATTTAAGTTAACGCAAACACTTTGAGCATAGTCAGTTAATCAAATTAAGTGTTTTTAACATCGAACACATCAATTTAGTACCATTTAGGGGTCATTTCAATGGTTTCGGTAAAAAATTTCAATTTCATCCTGTGAGCTATAACTTTAATCTTATCATATAGTTATCATCATAATGATAATTTCACATTAATTTCACATCAATAACATATAAAATATAACATTTCAAGTAGTTTTATGAATGCAACATGTGTGCTCTTTTCAGGATGTGACAACCTATAATTATATAATAATAGTTGCATAATCAACAACACCAACTAGGAATACATTATACCATTGAAAGCGTATTCTAAGAGTTGTACAAAACTTAAACTATCTTAACCACACTAATGTCTTATTGATCTGAATGCCTCTATAAACTAACCTCCATTCATCAAATGATCAATGCTTAGTATAAAATTCAGTGGTGTCTAATAATAAGAATACTATGAATAAAATTCAATTATCTTGTTATATTTTAAATATAACTAATAAAGAAATTAATAAAGGTAATTCATGATAATTCATCATAATAAATATAATGATAAATAAAATCATCCCTTGAATATTCGATTACTCTAGGGATGATAATTACTAATATTTGGCAATTATCTTTGTAAACAATTCAACTTTCTTGTATATCAATCAAATTATCTTTTATATTAACCAATATGATAGAAATAATAAAATCATCCTATCAATATTTGATTATTATAATAATAATAAATTTATACTTCCACTTCTGTATACTCATCCATTTTCTTATAAATCGGTTATAATTTCACTCAATCAATCAATAATAGCGTTAATACACTCGACATTAATGAATGCAAATTTCGTATCGTATTTCTCTTTTTGTGTATAAATGATATGCTATATGATAATGAATGCATATGTATAATGTATTTCTCTATTCTCTATCATTTTATCATTCCTCTATGAATTCACCTTTTTTTATGAATTTGTCATTTCTTTGTGATCACAACAACTTCTATCTCTAATTCTGCACAACCTATCCTAGGTATATTTTCAATGATTTATATTTTTCCCAGTACCTCTATATTCTCTTTATATATTTTTTCAATATCTGTATTTGTAATTGTATCTGTGCTTATATATGTATTAATACCACCCTTATGTCATTGTATATATTTATATATATATAATTGTACCTCCTTTATTCCTCCAAAATGTCATGTTGATGGTTTATGATGCATGATTTTAATACATATGCATTTACATAATGATGGCACCGTTGTAAATAATAACATCTCAAAATATGTCAATATATATCACATATCCAAAATTAATATAAAATAATTAAATATTTTTAACACCTAGTATAATGAAGCTTGAATAAATAATAATGCCATAATTGTGAATTTATAATCATCTAAAATATTCATATATCACATAACCATCATTAATGAATAATAATTAAATACATATAGTATTTTACGTTACAAAGCTTAAATCGTCATGTCTTTTATTTTACCTGCAATTTCATTCATAGTATACCTATTATTAGGTATAACATAATCCACACCATTCATTGTTAACTTTTGAATACATATATATAAGTTAGCAGTAACTTTAGACGAATGAATAAATAATCGTTATTTGTAAATACTGACTAGTAAACATAAACATAATAGATACTATCTACATTTATAAAATGTAACAAATGTATAATATGTATCAAACCATTATAATCATAATTGGTATAACATGCTTGGGAATATTATTTATTCCCATTAGTAATAAGCACAAACCTATTTTAGCTTTGCTTTTGTTTAATTGAGAAGTAAGGGTAACAATTCCTCTGTTGTTGTCACCTGTTACTCATAAAAGTATTTAATACTTTAATTAAATGGATTATGTAAATATTATAGCTTTGTAATTCAAGTCACATTATTTGTACTTAAATTATAATCTAAGTTATTCAATTTAATATAGAATGCACCTAAGGTATCAAATAACAATGGATTTTAAATTCTAAATTTATGGTAGCATGCCTAAGAATTTCTTGAATAATGTTATGTGCATAAAAGTATATACATGTTGTTTAACATAAATTTGGATATTTCATTCCTTGTTTACTAGTTTAATCCATGTTTATTTTATGAGTGTACCAAGTCATGATATCATGTCACAATTACTTTAACATTAAATTATCATCTATGCATTACAATGCATAAAACTTGAGGAAATTTAGTGTTGTCCTTTATTCTTTATTCATTCGATCCAATCATGGGTTTGTATCTCAATTTCTCTAATAATTTGTTAGACTTAAGTTGATGTTAAACCTACACTCTTACGATTCTGTTTATAATAACAACTACCGACTAATGCATGTATTCACTTTAGGTTTTAATCATTGGTATAACTAATATAAATAATCAAGGTATCAAATGCAGAAGATTAAATTCCATCTGCATTATGTACAATACCTCTTATGTATAATATCTCAGCCTGATATCATTATTTGTTAACTTTCTTCCAAGAAAGTGTTTCTAACCTTAACTTTACTATAGGAATGCTAATCACAATTCACTTAGCAACTAGTTTATTCACTACTTCAGACTGCAGTCCTTCTAGGAAGCATATGTGGTTAGTACAGTGGTCTTGTCTTAACATATTTTAGGCAGTTCAAGCCTCTAGTTTACAGCCATGCAGATAAGTGTGTAAACATAATTATTGATAGATCTAGGTATTCTTAATTTTTCATAAGTTCATGCCACTATAGATTAATAATTTTGGACAATGGTTAAGTCAGTTAAATGGAAGGGAGTAACATGCATAACAATATGTATAATGGACATTTAATGCTTTGACTTCTTACATAGGTTTGATCACTTACAATCTATAAAATTTTCATTAGTTTGGTAAATTATTCCTTTTGCTAGACCTAGTTAATTAGTAGCTTGTCATATATGCACCTAACAACTATGCTACATTCATGATAGTAACTGTTACATGCATCCTTTAAGACTCATATAACTATATACTAAGTCTTCAAATGAAAATTCTTGCCCTATTTATTAATATATACATGCCAATACAATTCAGGTTTTAGTTTCCAGCTCGTTCAACATAATAAGATATTTAAATAGTTATTGCAATATATATATATATATATATATATATATATTAAGAAGAACATATATAATATTTGTTGGTATTGCTGGTATTAAGAAGAATAGATATCAATAAAGAAAGGATAACATGATCCATAGTATTTACTGGTATCAGAGCCTGACTTTCTTTGTCGGGTAGAAATACATATAAAAGTTTTCATAATTAATAATTTGTGAAAATATTTTTAATCTGAAAAGGTTTTGGGTATGCCAAGTAAGTCCCAGTTGCAGCCAAGGATAAGCATTTTAAGGCAGTGAGGGCAGTGACCACGACCAATTTGAAGACCAAATATTATCACTAATTATTAAAAATGGAACCTTTTTTGTGTAAATCTATAAGCAAGGCAAAGTTTGAAGATTCAAAATCATCAGAAATAAAAAGGGTAATTCATAAAAATGAATTAATTTTAGAAGATTTTAATAAAGCAATAAATGAATGGGAAATACCTAGAGTTGATAAAGATCAGATTTATAAAATTTCAAAAATAAATATATTTAAAATAGATTATGTAATTAAATCAGAAGAGAGAGATGTTCAGTTAAGTAAACATTTTGAAAGAATAAATTTATTATCATTAAAAACATTGGATCACCATAGAAGTAAAAAATATAAGTATATTCATATTGGATTAATCCAAGTTGGTATAAAACCATTAACAAGAGAAGGTTTAAACACAAGTATTTTGGCAGTAATTAGAGATGCAAGATTTGTAAATTTTCAAGATTCATTATTAGTATCAATTGAAACCAGTTTAAGCAAAGGACCTATATCATTTGAGGTATATCCAGACATAACTATCTCATTAAATGATTTAAATATTTTAAAAAGTATGGTTTTGGAAGTAAAAACTTATAATTATAAAATGTTGCAAAGATCTATACCCATAGCATTAATTTATAAAATTCATTATAAAGTAATGATTTTTGCATTTGGAGTTAAATATAAATTACAACCTAAAATTGGTGAAACTAGATTTTTACAAACTGATTTAACTAAAACAAATACGGTAATTCCTAAAACTATAAAATGGAAAGATATTTCACTTCCAGATGAATGGATATTAGAAGGGGCAGTAGCTCCTCCAGAACCTGAAAAAATAATAAAACCTAATGTTAATTTAAGTAAAATTGAATAATATGAAAATGGTAAAATATCTTTAAAATTTAATAGAAGGAGTATAAGCAGTAGGTATACAGATTCATCCTCATCCATTTCAACAGAAGAATTAGGAAGAATTTCAAAATTACCCTCAGTAATATATGCATCTTATAAAGAAAATGATTCTAAACTGGTAATTCAAACATTGATAAAACCAAGGTTTTCTACTTCAGATATTCCAGAATCCAGTAAAGATCTTAAAATGAAAGGGGTAGATTATAGTTCGTTAATTCTACAGGCAGTATATTCAGAACCAAGTCCACTTGATAATTATTTAAATCAAATAACTTTTTCATCTCCAAATTCACCATCAGCATCGACCATAACATAAAATATAAATAATATGGATAGGGAAGTTAATGTAATTAGTAAAGAATTTAATTGGAATAAAGATGAATTTTATAAAGAAATTACAAAATAAAAGAATATAGAGAAATTACAAAAAATAATAAAATCAAATGATTTTAGTAATTTGCAAAATGAATGTTTTGAATATGTAAACCAAAATAAGATTAAAATAAAATTCTTTAGATGGTATAAAATAATGAAGAAAGATTATATTAATCCAATAACTGTAAGGGATAAAAGACTAGAATGGAAAGTAAATGATAAAATAATTCCAAGTGAACATCCGCCTAAAATGACTAGTAAATTTTCACATGGAGAAAATGAAATAACTTGTTCATCATTTAAATTAGCAGCAAAAAATGATCCTTATAGGAAAATAATAGAGCAAAATAATTTTAGTAATACAAATTTAGTAAGTATTAGCAATCAGTTAAAAAGAATAGAAAGTTCATTAAAATTTAAAGAAACAGAAATTAAAAAGGAATTAAAATTACATGTTTTTACACCATTTTAAGTTTCAATATCTATTCAAAAAGAATTGAAAATAAAAGATAATGATTTTGTAAAAGCTATAAAAGATCAATTAAGTAAAATAGAATCATCGTCAGAATCTAAGCAAGTAATTCCAGATACTCCACAATCAAAAAGTATAAGTATGATAGAAAAATATGATGATAGTACAAGTTCTGAATCAGAACAAAGTATGGCAGAAATAGAAGATATACAAAATTTTGAATTTGAAATAAATCCAATTTCATATGGTAAAGAAATGATGATAAAAGTTAGTATGGCACCCGATTTAGGATTAATTGATAAACCAACTGCTTTATCACAGTATAAATATAATGCATCTACAGTATACGAATGGAATATAGATGGCTTATCAGAATATAACATATTAAATTTATTACAACAAATGACAATGGCAGCAAATGCTTATAGAACCCAATCATATGCATTAGATAGGTCAATTGCTGAAATAATAATTACAGGTTTTATTAGTCAATTAAAAGGTTGGTGGGATTATCATCTTACTGACCAAGATCATTTAGAAATATTAAATGCAGTTCGTAAAGATAATGATAATTTACCAATATTAAATGAAAATGGAGAAGAAATTCAAGATGCGGTTGCTACATTAATATTAACAATATCTTTACATTTTTTAGGGGATTCTTCTCATATTAAAGATAAAAATGCTGAACTATTAAGTAATTTAAGATATAAAAAATTAAGTGATTTTCAGTATTATAAAACCACATTTTTAACAAGATTAATGCTTCGTGAAGATTCTAATCAAGCTTTTTGGAAAGAAAAGTTTTTGGCAGGACTTCCATTTTTCTTAGGAGAAAAAGTAAGAAATAATATAAAACAACAATTTGGTAATCCAATTCCATATGATAAATTAACTTATGGTCAATTAATAAGTATAATTCGTAAAGAAGGTCTACAATTATGTCAAGATATTAAATTACAAAAAACTTTAAAATATGAGATGCGTAAAACTAAACAAGAATTAGGATCATTTTGTAAGCAATTTGATTATGGTATAAATTAAAAAACTAAAGAGTGTAATAGAAAATGTTCAATAATAAAACCCTATAAGAAATATAAAAAGAAACATTATTATAAAAAGAAATATAGAAAGCTAGATAATAAAGAAGAATATTATAATAAGAAAAGAAATTATAAAAAACCCCATAAAAAATATTATAGATAAGCATTTAAACCACAAACTAGTAAACAAATCTTTAAAGAATTAACATGTTATAATTATGGACAAAAAGGACATACAATAAAATTCTATAGATTTAATAAGAAATTAAATGAATTAAATTTAGATGATGAAGTGATAAGTAAAATTCAGGAATTATATATAATTACAAAATCTGAATCTTCAGTAAGTGAGAGTGATAATCAAGTTGACGAATTACAAACAAGTTCATTAGAAAAATCTGTAAATGTATTAACTAAAGAACAAAACTCTATGTTAGAATTAATAAACCATATTAATGATGTAAATGTTAAAGAAAAATTTCTTAAAAAATTACTTAAAAGTTTTGAAGAATCAGAAAAAATTAAAGAAATTAATCCTAATAAAACCCAAACTTATGATTTAACTACGATATTAAATAAAAATAAAAATGTACAATCAAGACCAATAGTAACTAGTTTACAACAGGAAATAAAAGAAATAAAAATGGAAATAAAAGAATTAAAAGAACAAGTAAAAAAGGATGCTCAAAAAATTAAAATATTAGAAAAGCAATTAGAAATATCTTTTGAATCTTCTAAAGAAGAAGATGATGAAGAAAATATATCTAATATAAATCAAACAAATAAAGAAAAAGTAACATAGAATTTTATATTTTTATTACAAGAAATAACTTCTCAAAAATATTTGATAAAATTAACTTTAAAATTCTCAGAAGATTTTATAACTGAAACTATAGCATTATTTGATACTGGTGCAGATTTAAATTGTTTAAAAGCAAGCATAGTACCTAAAAGATTTTGGAAAGAAACTGAAGAAAAATTATGAACAACAAATAAAACAATTTTAAAAATATTAGGTAAAACTGATGCTTCAATAATAAATCAAGATTTAGAAATAAAAACTATTTTTATGTTGTCACAACAAATAAATCATATGGTAATCTTAGGAACTCCATTCATTAATTTGATAACTCCATATTCAGTAAAAGATGGATACATAAAATTTAAAACAAAAAATAGAATAGTAAAAATAGATTTCATAGAGAAGCCTAAAATGAAAAAATTAAATTTATTAAAGGAATATTCAATCCAACAGTTAGAAATAAATGCATTAATAAAATCAAAAAATGAGCATATACATAATTTAAAAAATAACATTCATTTAAGTAAAATTAATATTCAACTTAATAATGATTTTATGAAAAATAAAATTAATCAATTAAGAACTCAAATGGAAAATGAATTATGTGCAGATCACCCTAATGCATTTTGGAATAGAAAACAGCATATGGTAGATTTGCCTTATGAAAATAATTTTGATGAAAAATCAATAACTACTAAAGCAAGACTTATTCAAATGAATCTTGAATTAATAGAATATTGTAAAAAAGAAATTAAAGATCTAGAAGATAAAAAATTAATATGTAAATCAAAAAGTCCAAAGTCATGTGCAGCGTTTTATGTAAATAAAAGTGCAGAAATTGAAAGAGGAACGCCGAGATTGGTAATAAATTATAAACCATTAAATATGGCATTCAAATGGATAAGGTATCCAATTCCAAATAAAAAGGATTTATTAAATAGACTTTTTAATGCAAACATTTTTAGTAAATTTGATATGAAGCCAGGATATTGACAAATTCAAATTCATCCTAAAGATCGTTATAACACTGCGTTCACAGTACCATTTAGGCAATACGAGTGGAATGTCATGTCGTTTGGATTAAAAAATGCTCCCTCTGAATTTCAAAGGATAATGAATGATATATTTAATCCATATTCAAAATTTTGCATAGTATATATTGATGATGTTTTAATTTTCAGTGAAACATTAGAAGAACATTTTAAACATTTAAAAACATTTTGTATGATTGTAAGAAAAAATGGACTAGCACTAAGTAAAACTAAAATGGATTTATTTAAAATTAAAACTAGATTTCTTGGACATTATATCGAACATGGAATCATCCAATCAATTGAGAGAATGTTAGCGTTTGGGGAAAAATTTCCTGATATAATAACTAATAAAGTTCAGCTTCAACGATTTCTTGGATGTTTAAATTATGTAATTGATTTTTATCCAAATTTAAATTGAATGATAAAGCCATTGCATAACAGGCTAAGAAAAAATGTGGTTTCTTGGACTAATGGGCATACAGATATAGTAAATTGTATAGTAATTTGTAGAAACAGATGTCTCTGATATTGGTTTTAAAATCCTAGTAATCTTTGGTAAAGGATATTCCTTATATTTATCTTCCTAATCCTAATGCTTTTAAAATCGTAGAAACATACGCCTCTGATATTAGTTATGGTGGTATATTAAAGCAGAAAATTAATGATAAAGAATGTATTATACAGTTTACATCTAGTCATTGGAATTAAGCTCAATTAAATTATTCTACTATTAAAAAAGAAATTTTGAGTATAGTAATTTATATTAATAAATTTCAATTAGATTTATTAAATAAAAAGTTTTTAATAAGGATTGATTGTAAATCGGCTAAAGATGTTTTAGAAAAAGATGTTAAAAATCTAGCTTCTAAACAAATATTTGCAAGATGGCAAGCTATTTTAAGTATATTCAATTTTGATATTGAATTTATAAAAGGTAAAAATAATAGTATTCCTGATTTTCTTACTCGTGAATTTCTACAGAATGACGGGACGCAAGAAAAATAAAGGAAAAGAGATAGTAAAATCCAGTTCTTCTTCTACTAAAGCCCTTTCAGACCATTTTAAAGACATAATAAAACCTATTAAAACTACAGAAGAAGACCCTAAAGCTCTAGACCTTAAAAAATAGATTGCTGAACTGTCTCAGTCTCTTGAAATAGTAAAAACCCTCTAAAGTATTGCATCCTCTTCAGCAGAGGACTCAGGTAAAATCTCTGAAATTAAAGCGATCGTGCCCGCTATAGGTACGGCTAGTCTGTCTCAAACGGTAGACAGTAAAGACTCATCAAATCCGTTGAAAGCTATGGATTTGCCAAAAATTCAAACTGGCCATTATACTTTTATAAATTATTCTAAATGGGTAAATAAAACTTCTTTTGATTTTGAATTGAAGATGGTTTTAACAATGTTAATCCTTGGGAAGTTTTAAAAAAGTATTATCTTGAAAATTGGTATTTTACCCTAAAGGATTTAACAAAACCTCAAGAATACTATCTAAGTATACTTGAGGATTCTAAGTCAATAAAAATAAAATATACTTTTGATAAAAACATTAAAAATGTTATTGCTTACTCTTCTATACAAATTAAAAAATTATGCATCCCTCTGATTGGCCAGCTCCTTATTTGTATACTCCTGTAAAATTCAAAGTTTTAAAACCCCATTGTCTTATATATAGTTATTTTGACTATGTTGAGGCATGGAAAAAAGTATTTTGTATTCAAAACCCTACTTATACCCATTCTTGGTTAATATATTTTGATCAGAATATAAAACCCAGTAAAATTCCAAATTGATTTTTAAATTGGTGGCAATATTGTGGTATTTTTGATGAGATATTATCTCAAGAAGTATTATTAGTATATTAGTATTTTAAAACTAATTTTAGACCTCCTCAGGGAGACAAAAATATTCCTCCCCTTATGTATTATTGTATATCTTTCTTTACACTTTGGGTGTAGCAATGGTATTTGGATTTCCAGTATGTCTTGGGAGCATATATTCCTACTATAGTAAAAAAGCATAAAATAAAATGGTGGAATGTTTTTAAAAATACCACCACAGAGATATCAATAAAGCAGTTGATGGCTAAAAGGCAAGCTCTCACATATAGTGGAAGGGTGACTCTCCAAGATCAACCTTCGTTTGGGTCCCAAAAAGCCCAATGTCAAGCTTTGTTGGCAGCAGCCAGGACGTCTAAAGAGTATAGTGCAATTTGTAAATAGGTGTTTGAATGTTTAGGTTCGACATCTGAAACAGTAAAGTCAGAAGGATCCAAGTCAAGTAAAGCATCTTCCAAAAAATCTCATGGGAGAAGGCATAAAATTCAATCAAGCTCAAGTTCGGAGTCGACAGAGTCATCCTATACGTCATCCTCCAGCTCGAATTCTTCAGATCATACATACAGTAATGAAGATGACTGTTACAATATTGTAAAACCAATAAAAAGAAAAGATAAAAAGAAAAAGAAAGAAATAAAAAAGAAAAAGAAAAAAGAGTCCTCCGAAGACTCAGAATAAAAGGCAGAAGGAACCTTATTCCTTTAAATCGTTGTAAAATAAAAGTTAGGGCATTATCAGCAGTAAAGATTCTGGTTGTAGACAAAGTACTGTTCATCAACAGTAAAAGGAAACAGTAAAGATTCTGGTGGCAGACAAGGTACTGTTCATCAATAGTGAAAAGTAAATAGTAAAGATTCCAAAATTTTTTATTTAGAGGGAGTCTATCCCCTTGTGAAGGAAAACATCCATCTATTATCAGATTATTCTCTCCCTGAACTCTCTCCCAACCAATCCTCTTCTCTACTCTCTTCCTTCCATTCTTCCTTTGTTCAAGAGTTCTATTAGTAATTCAAAGTAAGTTGTAAATTGCTTTATAAACTATTATAAGTAAATTTATTCTTCTATTTTCTTTACTTAAGTAAGCTATACCCATATAGCTGAAATATTGTAAGACCATGTTGATGATATTTTCTCTTCTCCCCCCTCACTCTGACTTGATTCTGGGGATCTCAGATCAAGGTTGCAGGAACCTTAAACCATTGCATGTTGTGTCTGGTGCATGCTATGTGATAACATTTAAAAATTAAAAATAAGAATATTTTATTCACTGTTCTGGTAAAAATACTATTTCGAATCCGATCCATAGCAGGACAATAATAAAATTATTCCGATCCATTGCAAGACTATAATCACTATTTCAATCCATTACAGGAACCTAAAAGGTATATAATAAATAACAAAGTATATTGGCTGGAAACCTGATTTGCAGTGCTATTGGTGCGAAGCAGGGGTTTTAACCCATGATGATCTGGTATAACAATGCCACATACAAAACCTAAAGAAAAGGGTAATAAAAATAACTTATATGGATAAAAATATAATTTTAAGTTTATTTGATATATTTATAAGATTTAATTTCTGTATAGTTGTTTATAGATTTATATTTTATTATATAACATTCCAATATTATTGGTTTCAAGTAATTAATTATTTAATTTACCTTGGTGTTTTTGATGAAATATTAAATAATGATGATGATATAATTAATATTAAAAATAATATTAAGAAGAACAGATATGGATAAAGAAAGGATAACAAGATCCATAGTATTTGCTGGTTATATATATATATATATATATTCAAGAACCCAACAACCACTTGACATAATATTTCTCATTAACTATTTAGCATGCAAAGTGATCCAATCTTGACTGTGTACATGTTTACAATTGAGCAATTTCTATTCAGTGTTTTTATATCAAATTCTTGCTATTTTTCTTTCTCTACTAATAAGTCTATTGTTAATAAAATTTTCATCCCAAATAGATAGTTTATAAGCTAACACACCCATACGTTTATGTTTCCTCTTAAATCTTTTTTAACATATTTATACTTATTTACTCAAGTGCTTTGATTACAATTTAGTATCCTCACATTAGACACACGTTCAACTAAAAAATGATTGCTAATACATGTACAATTTACACCACAATCATGGTTGGCAACCAGCAAGGTACTTATACGGAGTAAATGTTTGAATATTGAATGAGTATGCATTTTGACTAAGGAGGTATTAAAAGAACAAGTAAAGAAGAAGGGGGGAGAAAGGTCGTTTGATAAAGGGAACAAGAAAGGAGGCATTAAAAAGGGAGAAGTTAGGGAACCAAGAGATGAAACAGTGGAATGAACAAACAGGTACAATAATTAATAGAATAGGGTTTCTTTATTCAAAAGCATTTATTCCGTATAAAGACCTTATTTGGGCTTAGTCTAGGTTAGTTTTGTACGGCCTTAGGATGCATTTGTATAAATGTAAAACTGTAGAATAAAAATATACATACCTTTTTTTACCAAAGTTTATTTTACATGTTTGATTCATTCAAAACATTTAGGTGTCTGTGTTTTGCCATGAATCTTAGTCAGAACAAAACAAAATTTACACCAAGCGTAGCTAAGTGTATCTTTCTAGGTTTAGCAGAAAATCATAAGGCATATAAGGTGTATGATTTAAATGAGAAGAGTATTATGATATCCAGAGATGTGAAATTTCATGAAGAAAGCTTCCCTTATAAGTGTGATTGTTTTGGAAGTTTAGAAGGAATTCCCATACCTGTAATACAAGAAGGTGTAGAAGAAGTTAATAATGAGGAAAATAAAAATAATAGAATGGATGAAGAAGTACAAATTAGGCGTAGTGAGCGTAATAGACATAAACCTCAATAGTTGAATGATTTTATCTAATGTGTAACTTATAGCCCTTCAATTCTTTTCCATCTTTCACACCACTATACTTTAATTTTATTACTCTTATTTATGCTAACCAAGAACATACTAGCTTTAAAGATGCTTGCCAAGATGATAAGTGGTTGAAAGTGATGGATGAAGAATTAAATGCTTTAGAAGAAAATAAAACATGGGAATTAGTAAGTCTACCAGAAGGGAAAAGGGCCATCGATTCAAAGTAGGTGTATAGAAATAAAATATAATGTAGATGGCTTAGTCGCAAAATATAAAGCCAGGTTAGTGGTGAAGGGATATAATCAATAGCAAGGGATATAATCGATATATTTATGTTCTAATGTAATGTGATGATTTGCATTATATGTAATGATAATGAATACATGAGATGGATGATGAATGAAATGTGTGAAGTATGGAATGGATGATGCGTGATACGTTATGCTTACATTTTCTCATCATGGCATTAAGCATACATATCATGTCATGAAAATCATCAATTGACATATTCATAATCATGACATGACATGGAGAAATAAGGAAGGAAAAAGAAATGAGAAATGAAAAGAAATGTGAAATGAAATGAAATGAGAAATGAAAAGGGGTACTTGGG
>CANYBF010669986.1:0-11798 GCA_948192965.1 Dalechampia spathulata
TGTCATGCTTGGAATTATTTGCATGCTTGCCTTTACTTTTACCTATCACATGCATGACACGTAGGTAATGATTATCCCTTGTAGGGTGTATGATGGTTTCCTTGAAAGGGAAATCATTGTATATTCTACGGGAGCATGTTACTCCCGGTGAGCTGGGTGTGACAAAATGTGCTTTCCTAAGGAGTCGAATGGAGTCCAAGGTACTCCCCCACTAATAATCACCGGTTTGACATGGGACCGGGGTGGTGTGTGCAGACACAGACTAGTGTTGTGATGCATACAATTAATCCAACTATGATGGGAAAATTGATATGGAAACTCTTAGATGCCACCACTCTTTCACCGTGATGTCCTTAGTGAAGTCACCACTGTGAGCGCCGGTTTTTACCGGGGCCCAGAGCGAGGCTTGCAAAAGTCACAGACCGGGGACCGCACTTGGAGCGAAAGCACAGTCTTCCTAAGGGGTTCCCTTAGGAAATGGTACGGACTTAAAAGAGATGCAAGGGAGTCACCACTGGATGGTTCCGGATTGGTCCAATCGACCCATAACATGAGTGCTAGTTAAACTCTTCAGAGATTGGGTTCGGGTGGTGGAGATCTATTCTATGAGTTTCCAAAATCAATTTTACCATTATAGTTGGGATTAATTATCCTAGGCAGGCAAACATACGAGCGTGGCGTTGCAAGGTTGCACGTAGGATGACATATAATGCTATATGGCATTTGAGTGGCCTGGCATATGCATGGCATGCAAAATAGCAAAAAAGTAGCATGGCACATGCATGACATGTGAATATGAATGATATATCATATGCATGATATGGCAACGTAGCATGTATATAAGCATATAACATGGCAAATAGCATATTACGTTATGCGTTAATCATTTTGGATTATATTGTCATTTAGTATATACGCAGTGTATGCATAATGTATGCATGATACCTTGGATGAATGACATACCGTGAAGTGATGCATGTCATGGCATATGTATGATATGACATAATAAATGACATATCGTATGTATGGTACGTGAAATGATGCATGTCATGGTATATGCATGACATGGCATAGTGAATGACGTACCTTATGCGTAGTTTATGAAATGGCATGGCATATACGTGACATGGCATAGTGGATGACATACCTTATGTGTGGTATGTGAAATGGCATGGCATATGCATGACATGGCATAGTGGATGACATACCATATGCATGGCATGTGAACTAATACATGGCATATCATGTGCATGATATATGGGGTGATGTATGGCATGGCATATGTATGGCATAGCATATGTATGACATGGCATAGTGAATGACATACCGTATGCATGGTACGCAAAATAATGTATGGCATGGCATAGTTGATAACATACTTTATGTGTGGCATGTGAAGGATGTATGGCATGGCATATGCATGTCATGGCATACCATATGTATGGCATGGCATATGCATATCATGGCATAGTGATGTGTATGTGAATGTGTATTCAGCATAATGTATATGATGGCATATGGTATGTCATGCATTATGGCATATGACGTGACATGGCATAATGATACATACATATATACATGGAAAGGCATATTGGTTGGGTGCACGTATTAGATTGCGTATATTGGCGTATTGGCATTTTTGTGATTTATATGTATATGCATACAAAAATACGGTATGTTATGGCATGGCATGGCATTTAGTGTGTGATGTGTCATGTGACATGGCATGTGACATGAATGACATGGTATATTTAAGCAAATATAAACCATCCACGAATAAAAATAATAACGACCGTGAAAACGAATCGAGGAAATAGGGGATACACACAGGAGATAGGAGGAATTATTATAGACCGAATTAAATAATTCTACCCTATTACAAAATATCCTCGTGTACATAATTTTCTGGGGTATTAAGTAATACCCTCTTCCTCCTCGGTTTTGTACGATCGAAAATGCACGAATGGATTAATATGAAAAATAAACAAATAACATTCATTAGTAGCAAATGAATTTTGGATTTATTTGACTAGTCCAATGCCATTTAAAAGCACGAACCAAAAGTCAAAATCTAGCAATTATTAGGTGATAATTGTAAAAATTAACACGAGCCAGATCATCAAAATTCATTTTTAGAAAAATTATTTTAGGTAAAATTATTTTTATTTGATCATGGAAAATCAAATGAGAGTGCTAACATCACTTGGAATAATTTGGAGATAGCCCCTCAATCAATTTGAATCCAATCATTTCGAAAACCGGATTTATACAAGTAAAAATGGCTTTTTTATCGTAGAAAATTAATTTTGAGGCCAAAATTAATTAAATGTAATTATTTTATGATAGATCCAGAATATTTGAGACACTGTAAAACATCAAAATACGGCTGAAAATATGGTTTTTCTGAAAATTTTCTAGGAGACGTGCGCCGTACATCAAGCCATGTGCGCCACACATTAGCTATGTGTAGCACACATACCATGATGTGTGGCACACATCAAAAGCAAATCTACAAGAAAATCAAATCTGTGAGTACAGAAACAATCCACAAATAAAAATATGTAACTTTAATGAAGATAGTACCTCATTTTTAGTTTAGATCGGCCTCCGATTTGCAATTCAAACATTTAATTGGGCAATTAAATTAAATAATCAATTTTAAGGCTAAAATTGATTAGATATGGACAATATTTGATAGATCCAAAACCCCAAGTGCATGGAGGAGCTACTAGAGTTGCCGGAAAAATCAGATCCAGAGCGGATCAAGTGAAAAATAGCATTTTCTAGGAAAACCAGGGCCTATGTACACTGCACATAGGCCTATGTGCACTACACATAGGCCCATGTATGCCGCACATAGGCTATGTGTGACGTACATGGCAGAGAAAATAGAAGAAAACTAGGGATTTTTCAGTGAAAACCCGAGATCCAACCCCAATCTAGGTATATTGGAGCCTGAAAATGGATTTTCACTCGTGGATTTGCATCCATATCAAGAAAATTAATTTTAAAGTTAAAATTATTGTGGATCCAGCAAATATAAGGTAGATCCAGAACACCAGAGGCATAGGAAGGCCTCAAATATTGCTGGAAAGACCAGATCGGGGAAGAAAATGAGTGAAAACGGGAGAAAAACGGCATTTTCTGAAAATTTTTGGGGCTATGTGCACATAACCCCATGTGCACCACACATAGGCTGTGTCTGGTGCACATGTGGTTATATGCGCAGCATATCCCTTGTTGAATAATGACACAATGAAGAAAAATGAAGAAAAGAGAAGAATTTACCTCTTGGCAGTAAGATTTTCCTCCAGATCTTCACTCCAAACATGCTTAAGGAGCCTAACTAAGGTTAATTAGTCTTTAAATCCAAGCAATTTAATTAATTAGGGGCTTAATTAATTAATTTAAAATTTTGGCAGAGTTTTTGGTGCCCTTAGAGAGCAAAAATCATATCCTTTACCAGAACCCTAAGCTCTATATTTATAGAGCAATTTTTGGGCGTGACAATTTTATAATTTTCACCCGAATTTGAAAATTTTAAAGGCTATGTGCGCCACACAAAGCCTATGTACACAGCACATAGGGTGATGTGCACCACACATCACTTTTAACCCATCGTGTGGGGCCCACTATGGTTGTATCGGGGCGTGTGCCCCATGCCGAATAAGTGTTATTCGACATTCTAAGAAACTTTCATGAAGGAAAGTTTTCTGAGTTTGATCCCGAAAAGGCTCCCGGCCAAACATCTTTACTATGCAATGTTCGGTGCACATAAGGCTATGTGCACCGTACATCACGTTTTTGCCCTATGTGTGCCGGATAATGAATAGTGCCCAGTGGGCCCCACGGTAAGCACTCTGCCTTGAGTAAGGCAGTAGGTGAGACTGCATTCTATGAGTACAGAACACTCAGAATGGATTACAGTGGGAAGCGGGTCCCACTAGTACCTGGTGGGCCCCACAGCGCGGTGGTCCCAGAATGTGGCATTCGCGATGCCACGGGATGTGCCTTGTGTAAGTCAGTTATGAAGTGTATTCTGTAAGTACAGAATACACAGAATAGGCAAATAGGGGAAGCGGGCCCCACCAATGCCTGGTGGGCCCCACAGCGCGGTGGTCCTAGAATGTAGCATTCATAATACCATGAAGTGTGTCTTGCGTACGACAGCTGTGAAATATATTCTGTAAGTACAGAATACACAGAATAGGTTGATGAAGGTGGTGGGCCTCGCCTATGCACTATTCATGATGCATAGTGCCAAGGTCTCAAAATGCAATATTTTGCATTCTGTGATCTCTGCCTTGCGTAGGCAAGAATAAAGTGTGTTATGTATGTACAGAACATTCAGAATAGGGAAATTAGGGTGGCGGGCCCCACCAACTCTAATGTATCTTGTGCACCAGAATACTCAGGGGAAGCCACAAAGACTTATGTGCATAATCAGGCTCGATATCGAGGACTAGTACCGATCCAAATCAATAGAAACCTAAAATTGCACAATTGTGAAAAGTCAGGGTCAACAGTAGGAGTGCAATTGCTTTCCTCGTATTATATGTAGATGACATATTACTCATTAGGAATGATGTCTCATTTTTACAGAGTGTTAAAGTTTGGTTTTCCAAACAATTCTCCATGAAAGACCTTGGAGAAGCTGCTTACATTTTAGGTATAAGGATCTATAGAGATAGATCAAGAAGGCTTATTGGTCTTTCATAGTCTACTTGCATAGATAAGGTGCTAAAGAGGTTTGACATGGATCTTTCTAAGAAGGGTAATATACCCATGGTACATGGGAAATATCCTTTTAAACCATAGTGTCCTAAGATACAAGATGAGAAAGATCACATGACTCAGATTCCATATGGATCTGCAATTGGATCCATCATGTATGATATGTTATGCACAAGACCAGATGTGGTATTCTCCTTAAGTGTCATAAGTAGGACTAAGGATATATTCATAGTATATGGAGAAGGGGATTTACAATTAATTTGATATACAGATACCAGTTTCCAATCTGATAAAGATGATTATGAATCTTAATTGGGTTATGTGTTCATGATAAATGGTGGTGCAGTTGTTTAGAATAGTTCTAAATAAGAGACTATAGCAGATTCTATAATAAAGACAAAGTACATAGCTACATTGAACGCAGCAAAGGAGGTCATGTGGATAAGGAAGTTCATTCATGAACTTGACATGGTTCCTTGCAATGCAGAAGCTATTCCTCTATTATATGACAACAATAGAGCAATAGCTCAAGCAAAGGAGCCTAGGTCTCAACAAAAGAGGAAACATGTACTCAGGAAATACCATTTTATTAGGGAGATCATTGGTAGAGGAGAAGTAGAGGCTAACCAAGTTCCCACAAAGTGAAATGTGACTAACCCTCTCACTAAGGCATTGATACAGAGTAAGCATTATAGGCATGTAACTACTATAGGATTGAAGGTTATGTACGATTGGCTCTAGCGTAAGTAGGAGTTTGTTAGTGTATGCTGTAGAGCATCATGTTTTATTGTAATTAGATAATTTATCAATAAAAGAAATTATTCATTATTCAGTTTAATTAAAAGTTTATTAACTAAATAATGAATTCTAATATATTGGAACAGTACAAAGGAGTTCATAAAGAGTTTATGAAATGAGATTCTTATTAAATGTTTAATATCTAAATTATCCCTGATCAATGTATTAATAAGAATGGTTATTATTAATGCACTTAAGATTAGGACATATTATACTTCCTTTAGGAATGATTCTCATTCATCGTGACAAGAGTTATCTAAAGTGAACATGTGGATGAGTAGTAGAGGACTGACTAATTGGAGGCCTTGCTAGTGAGATTTCATATGGATAATTGATCTATCTCTATGAAATATATCTCACTCATATCAGTAGTGCAAGTATCCTTAAGACTTAAGCTAATAAGGTTATCTTACTTATAGATTACTATGTTTTAACTCTTATGTTTTATTCCTCCATAGGAGGCTTTCATAACTTAGAGGTTGGATATAGTGTGAAGTAGTTGAAGGGATTTGTTTATTAATAAAGGATTCACATCATAAATGGATGTTGATGAAATAATATTTTATGGTTATAAGATAACCTATATTTTTCATATTTATTAGAAAGATCATGAAAAGAGCTTTAATTTGATACCAAGATCTCTAAACCTAATGAGTAGAACTCCAAATACAAGTGATTTAAGATGACATGTTATACATGCATGGTATATGACAAAATTAATTGACTTAATGGTCAAAATATGAATATCACATAACTTATTCATGTATGATGAATTAAATAAAAGTGAAAATGATTATCATGTGCTTCTGGAAAGAAATTTAAGTCAGTCACATGTAAATCACATGCCAGAAGCATGTGACATGCACATGACTTGACTTATCATAACTTAAACCTAATTAGGGTTATATCATTATGTTTTAGTGAAAACATATTGAGTGAAAGAAGCATATTTTGGTTGCCTCTCTTTTCGTTCTACTTTCTAAGAATTTCGGAGCACAAGAACAAGGAAAAATAATTCGGTTTGATAGAACATAAAGAAGAAAACCAAATTCAATTATCATTCTTCATCCATTGCTATTTATATTTTATTTTACTAATCTCTAAATAAAACTAGTAATTTGATTACTAATCATTTTATTAACTTGTGTGGATATTTTGGAGATCCTCTATCCCTGGGGATTGAAAAGTTTGCTACAACTTTTCAGAAGGACAAAGAAAGAAGGAGATCAACTTATAAGTAAGTTTTTAGTATCTCATTATATAATCTTCTCTATGTTTAATGTTTTCTATGTATAGAATTGCTAGATCCATTGAAATCACATGTTTTAAAATTTTAAATTACATCTTTTGATGCAAAACATATTTTTCATTAACCAACAGTGGTATCACAGTTATTTTGTTTGCAATTTATGCATAGAATACATGAGATTTTAGTTTTTCACTCTCATTATGGCTTGCAGAATTTTTAATTTTAAAAGGATTAATTTTATAATTTGGATTTGAAATTTTACAAACTTATTTTTCATTAAATTAACTTGATTTCTATTAATAAAACCATATAAAAATGTGAAAATTTTATGAGATAAAAATTCATATGTTGCGCGTGCTTCTATTGAAAACTTGAATGGAATTTTTATGTTATTCTTAATGGTCTTGCTTGATTATTGCTTGTTTAATTATTGGAAATGTAATAAATCAATTATTTATTGTGTTAAAATGATGATGGACCATTTTGAATGAATTTTGATTTTATTTTGATGTGATTTTGTGAAAATCATGTTCATATGCGCATAAGAAATGGAATTTTAGTATATTCAGCTTTTTCAATATTAATTGCTCATTTTTTCATTAATTCATGTATTTTAATGTCTTAGATACATTAAATGTTTTTAAAATGAAATTATATTAGCTTTGGAGATTAATAATATTTTAATTGAATTAAAACTCTTAAAAGGAGCAATTTGAGCATGCTAAGGATTCTTATTGTTTTTTATTTCTGTTTTATTTTCTAAGTGATATATTAATATTTAAAGTATGATTAAATAACTAATATATTACTCTTGGATGATTATTTAATTTAATAAATAATTTATTCAAATAGAATTCAAAATATGTAATCCATATGTTTTAAATGCAAGCCCAATCACTATTTTAAAAGGCAAAATTTGTTTGAATTTTAAAATAGAAAAATCAAAATGACATTGAGAGAAGATTATTTATTTTTAATATATGGATGGATGAATGGCATGATGGTGATTATGAACTTAGCCTAATATGATTGAGCATATGCATCATTTTAGTTTTTTTTTTTGGTAAATAGGGATTGCGAGTCCTACCTTTCCTTAAAATCTTTTTATACTTCTCTTCTCATCTACTCCCCCCAAATGTAACTTGGGGTTTTTACATAAGGTGTAAAAGATATAAAAGGAGGCAAAAGGAGCAAAGGAGAAAAGATGTGACCAAAAGTGGAACTCTAAGGCAAATTTTGTAATATAATAGTACTATTACAAATTTTGGGGTTTGTAAAATCATGCATAACCTAGGTTTGACCTTAGACTTAGAAGTCCATAATCATCATATTATAAATTTTTATAATGATATATGTATGAGTTGCATGAGCCAGCAATTGTACATACCCGCCTTAAATGTTTTTAAAGGACATAAAAGAAAATAAATCCCTCAAAGGAATAAAAATCTAAGGCCTTCCATTTTCTAAGATAAGGGTGGAGAGCTTCTTGTCATTCAGGTTGTTGGGCATACTTAAGCCTGTTTAACATGGGGTAATCCAAGTTTTAAAAAATAGATCAGATTTAAATAAAATGTTTTATTTATTAGGCATACCCGAGGTAAAATATTTTATAGGCTAGTTTAGGGAATTATGTTATTAAGATAACATAAGTATCAAGAGAAGTTGATAACCCAATGATTCAGTAATCATATAGAGATTTGATTGATATCAGAGATTCTTACCTATTGACATTAAGTTCTAGTTTGTTGAGCATACTCAAGATTGAGCTTAATGGTCATTGGATACTAACCCACTAAGAAAGGCAAAGCTCGACCTTCCCATATTAGTAGTTGAGGGCTATTAGTTTGTAATAAAATAGTGGGAGATAAAAACTAATAAAAGACCTTATTATGTTTTTAAAATACATTATGTTTTTAATGAAACACTATTTCTTCTTTTTCTCTATATTTTTCTAAAATGTCAAAAAAAGTTGATCTTCGCAGAATTCTCAAACATAATTATTTTGAAAACATAATAAGGTCTTTTAGAATTCTCAGACTAGATTTGTCAAATCAAAATTATTTTGAAAGGCGAATAGATAGTCCATGTATTGAATCGAGCTTATCCATGCACGCTTGTAGCAAACTCCTCTGAAGAAGTCAGAGATGCTTATAATAACTTTAAGCCAGAGGATGAGATGGCTAGCAGCATTATACTGGGAGTTATGGAGAATGACCTTCAAAAGCAGTACGAGACTAAGAACTCTCGTACCATGGCTACTTATCTCAAAATGTTTTTTGAAGAAAAAGCAAGGACTAAAAGATTTGAGCTCTTAAAGGCACTTAAGATGGTAGAGGGATCATTAATAGTCCTTCATGGCATTAAGATGCATGACTATATACAGATGGTGGAAGGTCTTGGTTTTAGACTGAAACTAGAGTTAGCTATTGATCTTATTCTAAAGTCACTATCTAATAGTTATGCACAATTTATGTTTGACTATCAAATGAATAAGGGAGAAACTACCATCCCCAAGCTTATCAATTTATTGAAATATGCTCACAAAGCTAATAAGAAGAGTGTTAAAGTAGCACTAGTAATTAGTTCTTTTAGGCCTGCCAAAAAGAAGGGCACAATCAAGAAGAAAGGAAAGAAGCCAGCCCTAAAGACTAAAGGAGGTGTGCATAAGAAAGCTGCAGAGAAACCCCCTAAGGGTATTTGCTTCCATTGCAATAAGGATGGGCATTGGAAGAGAAACTACAAGGAGTAGCTGGAGCTGGTAAAAGAGAACGGAGATTATTCTTTAGGTATTTTTGTAATTCAAGTTAAATCTAATGATGTTTCTAGTAACAAGACTTGGGTATTAGATACTGGTTATGCATCTCACATTTGTTATTTGTAGAGGCTAGTCAGCAAGAGGAGGATAAGTAGGAATAATGTAGATATTAGGGTTGCTAATGGAGCATGAGTTTTTGCATTAGAAGTAGGAACCTATATTTTTCACTTAGCTTCTGGTTTAAAGCAAGAACTTAATAATTGCTATTTTATTCTAATTTTACATAAGAACCTTATTTCAGTATCTTGTCTTGTTGAATAAGGATTTAATTTTTCCATAAATGATAATGGTTGTTCAGTGTTTAAAGTTGTTTTATTGTTCTGCAAATGTTGAAAATGGAATTTATATACTGAATAATACATAACTCATTTACAATGTTTAAACTAAGAAAATCAAATTTGATACTCTTAATCCATTTTTTCTATAGCACTATTGTCTAGGGCATATAAACAGCACTCACATGTCTAAGTTGTATAAACTTAGCAACTTAGATTCATTTGACTTTGAATCTTATGAAATATGTGAATCGTGTTTATTAGGCAAGATGACAAAATCATCTTTTAAAGGAAAAGGTGAAAGAACTAAAGAGGTACTAAAACTCATACATTCAAATGTATGTGGTTCTATGTCCATACATGCTAGAGGTAGATACAGCTACTTCATTACATTCATAGATGACTATTCTAGATTTGGATGTTTCTACTTAATGAAGCATACATCTGAAGCTTTTGAGAAGTTCAAAGAATTCAGAAATGAAGTAGAGAAATAACTTGGAAAGATTATCAAAATACTTCATTCTGATTGAGGTGGTGAATACCCAAGCCAAGAGTTTCTTGAACATCTCAGAGATAATGGGATTTTATCTCAATGGATACCTCCTTATACACCTCAACATAATGGTGTATCAGAAAGGAGGAATCAAACTTTATTAGATATAGTTTGATCCATGATGAGCCTTGTAGAATTACCAAAATCATTTTGGGGCTATGTATTGGAGATTGTTGTTCATATTTTGAACAGAGTTCCATCAAAATTAGTTGAAGTCATACCATATGAAATGTGGTATAATAAGAAACCCATCTTATCTTATTTGAAGGTATGGGATTGTCCTTCTTATCTTAAAAGTATAATGTCAGATAAGCTTGAGGCAAAGTCTGACAAATGTTATTTTGTGGGATATCCTAGAGAAACCATAGGATATTACTTCTATCTTCCTTTGGAACAAAAAGTGATTGTTTTAAAGCATGTTATTTTCTTAGAGAAAGAATTTCTTCTAAAAGGAGACAGTAGGAGTAAGATTGATCTTGATGAAGTTCAATCACTACAAGATGAAGTAAATCAATCGATTGATCCTATTGATGAAGAGTCATAACCTATGGAAACATAAGCTCCTAACCAGAATAAGAACTATGCCTTAGAGGTATGGATTCCTTATTCATAAGAATAGGGAAGTCTTATTAGTTGAAAATGATGAGCCCATAGACTATGATGAAGTTTTAAAAAGTTCAGAATGTGACTTATGGTTAAAGGCCATGAAGTCTAAAATGGATTCCATGTTAGAGAACCAAGTGTAGACTTTGGTTGATCTAGCTGAAGGGATTAAGCCCATTGGGTGCAAGTGGGTCTTCAAAAAGAAAACAGACATGGATGGTAATGTGGTTACCTATAAAGCTCACTTGGTTACGAAGGGTAATCATCAAAAATAAAGAATTGATTATTATAGAACTTTCTCACCTATCACATCCTGCATTACGTGAATTTCTGTGTATGTATAAATTAATGTTATAATGCAATTTCTATGCTCATGATGTGATAATGGTATAGAATAGTGCGTATGATAAATAGAAATGCGTTTTAAGTTTGAAAGAGGGATATTACATATTCCGTCGCAAACCCCTAAACTTAATGGAAAACGGTACTCAAACTTCGTTTCTGAGTTATATACTTTGAATTTGAATAAATGGTTTTGACTTTTATACTCACGTTAACTTTATTTAGACATATGTGAATTTTGATAATTTTAAAATAAAAATTCTTTTGGACGTTATAATTAAATATTAACGATATAAACAAGTAAAAAAAAATTAAAAAAAAATTAAGAAGTTTTCTTAGAAATAAAGTGATAATAATTTAGTATGTTGTGTTTTAAGAATTATTATTTATTGAATTATTTTGTTTGTATTAGAAGCATATATGTTTTAT
>CANYBF010670155.1:0-16351 GCA_948192965.1 Dalechampia spathulata
ATAACCTAAATATCTGCAAAATAAGAAACAAACGCATAAAAGGGAACAAATGCAAATAATAAACAATATTAATTACCAAATCACGCACCAATCACGCAGACATGCCTAAATTAACATAAGGAAAATGCGGAAATCAAGAAAAAAAATTGGAATCTCAAGATCATACACGAACGCGTATGATATTGTGAAGATCATACGCGATCGCACATGATTATATGCGAACGGAGCAAAAGGCAAAATAAATCATATACGCATGCTTAGAATATAACACATATCATTCGACAATCAAAATAAATCAAAATTGGATATATGCAAATGAGCATGATCATATGCGAATGAAGCAAATAATAAGAAAAACATGCGTAAAGGGTTTAAAACATGGCATAGATGATTCGGCAAACAAAATGAATCAAATAGAACATATGCGAATGGGAAGATCATACGTGATCACATATGATATTAAGGTTATCATACACGATCGCACATGATAATGCATGAAATATGAGGCGAAAGCAAAACAGGAAAAAGCATACAAAATCAATACGCAAAGCAATAAAACGAATCAATTTTCAACAGTTTATGCATGGATATGATAGAAAAACACATAAAAAGCAATAAAAATGAATAAGAATACCAACCTCTTGTAGATTCTCCTTAGCTCCAAGTAAGGGGAAAAGAAAAAGTCCAATTCCAAGCGTTAGGGATTGAAAACCACCTAATCTAAGTGATTTTGTCAATTAATTAACCCTAATTACTTAGAACTATCAAATTTTAGGTTTAGGAGTGTTTTTCAGCCGTCAGAAAACCTTAATCTCATAAGTCTCAAAACCCTAAAATTTGCCAAAATGCGGATCCCCATGCAGAATGGTGCCCTAGGGCATTTAATAGGGACATATGCGATCGCGTATGTCAGCATATGCGGTGTGCCACAAACATACGGGATCGCATATGTTTGCACATATGCGGTGGTTAGACATGCTCGATCGCATAAGTCTGGCAGGTGACGAGCTGAAACGGGCCAGAATTGGCCTGGAACAGCCCGAAACGGTCCGAAACAACCCTGGAGTGGTCCTGGATCAATCAAAAGTCAACCTGGGTCAAAAAGCTTAGGATTTTAGTAAAAATTTAATTAGTCACTAAACCTAATTAAAATTTTGCTTAAGTTATTTTAATCCTTAGAGCTTAGTGTCTTAGGATTAAAATTTATATCATTTGTATGATATTATGTATCCTTTTTATGATATATCTTATGTGTTGTAAGAAGGCACCCTTGGTATGTATTTATATAAGCCTTATGAGGTATGCAACCCTTAGGATTGGCAATGTGAGAAAAGTCCATTTCCTTCACCAAAATTAGTAGGAACCCGTGGTGGGCAGCCATCTTGTATGAGCTAAATAGAGGGTAAATTGGGTGCTCATATGGTAAATGACTATGTAAAATTCATGTATGCAACTTCCTCTTAGGAATGGAAACATCAAGCCATCCTGATAAGGAAACAAGTCATAATACATTCCTGAAAGGGACAACCTAGTAAGCTTTCCAGGGGGGAAACATAGTGTTAACAGTTTGCCCCCTGATTATGATCATCCTAGAATAACATAATCAAAAGTTGATAGAATAAAACCTAATCACAACATGGGTTTTTGCCCAAATTTAGGAAAAGTATCTAATAAATACACATGCTAAGACTCATGAAATGCTCATGTTGAGGCTTGTATAATGCTTATGTTGAGGCTTGCAGAGTGCTCATACTGAGGCTTAAAGTTTGTTCATACTGAGGCTTACAAAGTGCTTGTGTTGAGGTTTACATAGTGTTTATGATAAGGCTTACAATGCAATTTTATCATTAGGAGCCTAATGCTCGGGCTAGGTGATCAATGTTGATCTGCTGCTCATGCTGAAGCTTACAACCCAATTCTATCACTAGGAGCTTGGTGCTCGGGCAAAATGATCAAGGCTAATCAGTGGTCCTCTATGAGATCAATGCCTTTACTACAAGGTTCAAAATCATCTAATTTCAGTGTTCAGATGCCTACTTCTAGGGTTTAGGAATCAACAGCTTGACTTTGTGATCGTTGTTGAATCTGGTGGTTAACTGCTGAACTTGGGTGACCATCTATTGGGTCGATGCTCACGCTATCTAATAAATGTCGAATATCTCCAAAACGGCATTTGGGATCCTCTGTCGATGCTTGGCATTTTTTGGTTGACAGTTTTAACCAGTGATGAACCCAATTTTATCATTATAAGCCCGATGCTTGGGCAAAATGATCAAGGCTGATCGATGGTCATTACAAGAATGATGGCTTTACTATAAGGCTCAAAATCATCTGATGTCAGCATCCAAATGCCTACTGCTAGGGTTTAAGAATCAAGGGCTTGATTCTGTGATCGTTGCTGGATCGGGTGGTTAACTGCAAAACCTAAGGTGATCGTCTGCTGGGTCAGGGTGATCAACTGTCAGATCAATGCTCATGCCATTAAATAAGTGTCAAATATCTCCAAAGTTTGCATTTGGGATCCTCTGTTGGAATGCGACACTATATAGTTAATAGTAATGGATTTTAATCATTTGCTAGATCAATTTCCTATCTGTGTTAGAAATGGAAAAGCAATTTATCATTGAAATTACAATTGAAATGGTTTAAGAAAAATACTTAAATTTTTTAGTATCAGTCTACTAATTTTGCTGATTTGATAACTGTATGACCTGTGTAGGTTCCTCGGGATGCCATGGCTGACACGATGAGGATGTTGATAGAACTATGACATTACCATACCTCTAAGATGTATGAAGTCTAGGTAAGTATCTATTATAATTGTAAGCATAATTTTTATGGATGGATGCATGACTTATAAGCCTATATGCTCATGTTAATATAGATGAGCTAATGATCGAATCGAGATAGCTATGGTTGACTAACTAAGTTGATTGGAAGAGAGATCATCAGGCTGACGATGAGATCACTCTTGCTTACATAAGGCTCTATAGATATTACTACCATCTATTAACTGTATGGCCATAAGTTGGTGATTACCTTTTCATGGTTGAGGGTAGCAGGATTCAGACTGTTGGTGCAATTTTATTTGTCAACCCATCCTTTCACAGGGATTTGCTAATTGGGCCTTTGTGTGAGCACCGATTTCTGCTGGGGCCTAGAGTGAGGCTTGCAAAAGTCACGGACCAAGGACCATACTTGGAGCGAAAGCACAGTCTTCCTAAGGGGTTCCCTTAGGGAATGATACAGACTCGAAAGAGTCACAAGGAGTCGCCACCGGATGATTCCGAATTGGTCTAACCGACCCATAGCATGAGTGCTAGTTAAACCCTTCAGAGATTGGGTTCGGGTGGTGGAGATCTATTCTATGAGTTTCCAAAATCAATTTTACCATTTTAGTTGGGATTAATTGTCCTAAGCAAGCAAGCATACGAGGGTAAATGTAAGCACACAGTGCGACATGTGAATTGGCATTGTAAGGTTGCACGTAAAATGACATAAAAACCTATATAGCATTTAGATGGCGTGGTATATGAATGACATATGATATAGTGATAAAAGTAACATGGCATATGCATGTCATGTGAGTGTGAATGACATATTATATGCATGATATGACAACCTAATATGTAAGCACATATTATGATAAATAGTGTATTACGTTATGCATTAACGTTTTAGGGGTTGCATAGCGTTTGGCGTATGCGTGGTATATGCATAGTGTATGCATGATGCATAGGGTGAATGGCATATCATATGCATGATATGTGAAATGATGGATGTCATGGCATAGTAAATGACGTACCTTATGCATGGCATGTGAATGATGTATGGCATATCATATGCATGATATGTGTGATGATATAATACATGGCATATGCATTACATGTTATATGTATGACATACTAAATGTGTGGCATGTGAGATGATGCGTGACATGGCATATGCATGGAATGTATAGTAGAATGTGCTTGTGTCATGTGGCATGGTATGTGAAATATTATATCATGATATGGTATAATATATGGCATACCATATGCATGGCATGTGAAAATAATGACATTCTATATGCATAGCGTGTGAAGTGAATGACATACCGTATGCATAGCATGGCATAGTGGTGAGTATGTGAATATGTATTCAACATAGTATATGTATGCCATACGGTACGTCATGTGTTATGGCATATGACGTGGCATGGCATTATGGCATTATGGCATAATGACACATACATATATGCATAGCAAGGTGTATATGTATGCATGATAAGGCGTATCAGTCAATTGAGCGTATTGGATTGCGTATTGGAGTATTTGTGTATTGGCATATTTGTACATATATGCATATGAAATACAGTATGTGATGGCATATAGTATATGCATGGTATGCATAGTAGTGTGTGCATATGTCATGTGACATGTCATGTGACATGGCATGTGACATGATGATATAGTATATTTAAGCAAATATACAAATAAAAATAAAGGCCAGTGAACAGGATCGAGGAAATTAGGGGGTACACATGAGATAGGGGGATTATTACAGACCGAATAATAAATCCTATCCTATTACAAAAATTCCTCGCATACATAATTTCCCGGGTATTAAGTAATACCCCTTTTTGCCCTCGAGTTGCACGATCCAAAATGCGTGAATGGATTAATATGCAAAATAAACAAATAAATTCATTAGTAGTAAATGAATTATGGATTTAACTTACTAGTCCAATGCCATTTAAAAACACGAACCATGAGTCAAAATCCAGCAATTATTAGGCAATAAGTGTAATAATAAACACGAGTTGGATCGTGAAAATTCATTTTAATAAAAATTATTTTAGGTAAAATTATTTTATTTGATCATGGAAAAATTAATTAGGAGGACTATTATCACACAAAAATTACTGGAGATAGCCCTACGACCAATTAATTCCAATCCTTTCAAAAACCGCATTTATATGAGTAAAAATAGCATTTTATCGTAAAAATTAATTTTGAAGCCAAAATTAATTATGTAAAAAAATTATTTTATGACAATTCCAGAATACTTAAGTAATTGTGGGACTCAAATACCACTGGATACATCAAAATACGGCCAAAATATGGCCTGAAATACAGTTTTTAGGAAAAATACGAGGGATGTGAGCCGCGCATCAGGCGATGTGCGCCACACATAGGCTGTGTGTGGCGCACATCAAAGGCCAATCTACACAAAAATTAAATCTGTCAATACATAAATAAACTATAGACAAAAATACGTAACTTTAATGAAGACAGTACCTCATTTTGAGCACGAATCGGCCTCCGGTTTAGCAAACCAAACAATTAATTAAGCAATTAATTGAAATAAATGATTTTAAAGCCAAAATCAAGTAGATCTAGACAATATTTGACAAATCTAGAACCCCAATTGGATGGAAAAGCCACTGGAGTTACTGGATTTGTCAGATCTAAAAGCGGTTCGGTCGAAAATCGGGTTTTTTTATGAAAATCGAGATCCATGTGCGCTACACATGGATCCATGTGCACCACACATAGGCTATGTGGGGTGCACATGGAGAGATGTGTGGCACATATTGCTTAGAAAATCGAAGCAAAATCAAAAAAATTTCAGCAGAAACCCTATATCTGACCCTGATCTAGGTAGATCGGACCTGAAAATAGATTTTTGCTCGTGGATTTGCATCCAAATCAAGAAAAATAATTTTAAAGTTAAAATTATTTAAAATCCAGCTAGATTTAGGGCAGATCCAAGGCATCCAAGGCATGGAAAAGCCTTGAATGACCTTGGATTGGCCAGATTGGATGAAAAACCGGTGAAATACGAGTGAAAATTGGAGTTTTCTTTGAAATCTAAGGGAGATGTGCGTAGCACATGGCCTGATGTGCGCCACACATGGGCTATGTGTGGCGCACATAAGGTCATGTGCGCAACATATGGTTCAGAAAAATGAAATAAAAATGAGAAGAAATGAGGAAAATGCAAAAATTACCTCAAAATGGCAGTCTTCCCTCCTTGATCTTCCTTCCTTACATATTTAGGGAGCCTAACTAGAGTTAATTTGTCTCTAAATCCGTAAGAAAATTTAATCAAGTGTTTAATTAATTTTAAAATAATTTTGGCAAAGTTTTGAATTGCCTTAGAGGCAAATTCGGGATCCCTTCAGATGAATCCCGAGCTCTATATTTATAGAGTAATTTTTGGGCGTGGCAATTTTGTAATTTTGGCCCGGATTTGAAAAATTAAAAAGCCATGTGTGCCATACATCATGTGATGTGCACCATACATGGGCAATGTGCGCAACACAACAGGTGATGTGCATCACATCACTTCTGTCCCGGCCTATGGGGCCCACTGTGGTCACTTCGAGAATGCGCCTCGAAGCCTATAAGTGTTATTCGATGTAAGGAACAACTTTGTAGAAGAAAGTTTTTCCAAATTCGGTCCCGATAAGGCTCCCGACCAAACGTCTTTACTATGTAGTTACTATGCAATATGCGTAGAGCATAGTGCCATGCGCTACGCACATCACGATGCACTCCGCTCAGTACGGGTTGAACGGGATGTGAACTGTATGTCGAACAAGCATTATTCGACGTCCTAAGAAACTTTGCAACTATAAATTTTCTCAAATTCGGCCCCGAACACCTAGTTTTGGCTTAATGGGCCTGTTTAGGCCCAACAGGCCTATTAAGGCCAAAACGTGGCATTTAGGATACCGTGGGTCGTGCCTCACATAGGCACTAATGAAAATGTGTTCTGTGCGTTTAGAACACTCAAATTTGGCCAAGTCAGGTGGTGGGCCCACCTGGGTACTATTCATGATGAATAGTACCCTTGTGGGTCCTACAGCATAAAAAGGGCCTAAGAAGTAGCAAATAGCATGCCAAGCATTTTGCCTCAAGTAAGGCAGCAGATAAGATGTGTTCTGTGCGTACAGAATGCATCAAAGTGGATTATAGTGGGAAGCGGGCCCCACAGTGCGGTGAGCCTAGAAAGGTGGCATTCAGGATGCCACAGGGTGTGCTTTTCGTAAAGCAGTAGTGAAATGTATTCTGTAAGCACATAATACACAAAATAGGCTAATTGGGGAAAGCGGGCCCTACCCGTGTACTATTCATAGTGAATAGTGACCTAGGTTCAAAATGCAATACTTTGAATTTTGTGTATCCTACCATGCACAGGCAGGTGTGAAATGTATTCTGTAAGTACAGAATACACAGAATAGGCTAGTAGAGGCTACGGGCTCTACTAATGTCTTAGGTGGGCCCCACAGCGTAATGCGCCCAGAAAATGGCATTTGCAATGCCAAGCGCTATGCCTTGCGTAAGGCAACTGGAAAAATGTATTCTGTAAGTACAGAATGCACATAATAGGTTATCAGGGGCAACGGGCCCCGCTATTGCCCGGTGGGCCCAGATGTGCACTATTTATGGTGAATAGTGCCTAGGGCCAAAAATGCAATATTTTTCATTTCAAGTGGTTTGCCTTACATAGGCAATTGTGAAAGGTATTCTGTATGTACAGAACACTCAGAATAAGTGGCAGATTCCGCCAGGCGCCATGGTGGGCCCTACCAAATCTGACGTATTCTGTACACCAAATACCCAAGGGAAGCCTACAGAGGCCTATATGCATAATCGGGGTTGATCCAGGGACTAAGATCGAGCCGAATCAACAGAAACCTGAAATCGCACGATGGTGAAAAGTCAGGGTCAACACTATGATAGACCACATGAAGCAAGGTCAGACTTCTTTTCTTATGATAGTGGCAAAGTTGATCCTTAGTTGGATAGTGTAAAGTGAGGACAGTCTGAATGCTTCAATAATACTCTACTTCTCATGCAGGTAAGAATTCTAAGTTGCCTTTATGGGTTTTTAACTTAGAAAAGCTGTGTTTTGCCTTAATTTTTGCATGAGTAACCTTTTGTAAGGTTTTTGACTCATCGGGCTACTAATTTTGCTTCAGACCTTAACTTTTGCTTGAACTACCCCCTTAGGTGTTCAATTCAATGGGTTGCTTTACTTGTTGCCTAAGCAACCTTTTGCAAGGTTTTCAACTCAGTGAGCTTTTCTCCTTTTTTTTTAACAGATCTAGCTTCAAGAGAAGCTAAGGATCCTGGTACCTTCAGCAAGTGATATATAGAGACATGCACCTTATAGCCATATGTGGAGAGACTTACACCTTTAGCAAGGTGAGGATCCTGACATTCGATAGTTGGATCCAGTGGATGGAAGCCATCTTCGAGAGTGAGGTCAAGTGGAGCTTTCCTTGGTGGTACATACAATATATGATGATGAGGACTTACAAGGACTGCACTCAACTTCTTGGATTCAGATATTGTACGCGTTATAGTGCTGCTAAAGACTATCATCAGTACGACTACAGATAAACTATCCCTTGGTTAATAGAGTATGAGGGAGGATGATTGTTGCCTTACTTCATGGAGTACCTAGAGAGGACCTGGCCTCGTAGGATTGTCCTGGTAAAGATCCCTAAAGCTAGATCTACCATGGATAATGAGTATAAGCTGTCGGTGCTGTGCCATAACTAGGATTCTGTACTGCAAGAAATTGTCAAGCAACAAGATTGTATGCAACAAAGACAGACAGTGCTTTGTGTTTCAAACTAGTATTACTTAAGGCTAAGTTTATGAACATGTGTTCCATTTGCATTAAATGAGATTAAAACATTTGCATGAAAAATGTTAAAATCAATACAAAAGTTCCCCGATGTGTATCAGACTCTGTGATTGACCAGCCTCATGCAAGATTTTTTGATTGATTATTTTAATGCTCTCCTTTTTCTTTTAAGAGCTCTAACTTTTACATTAGTCATCCAAGCGGATTTTCAACTCATCGAGCAAGTATTTTTCATTTGTCTTAAATTTTACATGAACTGCCTATGTAGGTTTTTAGCTCACCAGACTTTTCATTTTTATTCTGCTCTTTCTTTTGCCCTTTGCTCTAGATAAAATACTTCTTCAGCCGGTCGAGGTTGATAGATTATGAGAATTCATTACCTTCCAAGTCTGAAATGCAAATAGCACCTTTAGATAAGATCTTTTTGATGAGGAATGGCCCTTCTCAATTTGGTCTGAACTTTCCAAGAGGGTTACAGATAGCTAGTTTGACTTGCTTCAGAACCAGATCACTTTCTTGTATAGCAACAGGTCTGACCTTTCTGTTGAATGCATTTTCCTTGCACTTCTTGTAAGGCTGTAGATGATAGAGAGCTTTCAGCCACTTTTAATCAATATTATTTGTACCAGGCCCTTTTCCACTCAACTTTTGACAACTAAGATTCTAGGATAACACAAAGTGACTTCAACTCCACTTCAATTAGCAACATAGCTTATATCCTGTAAACCAGAGAATAGCGGGTAGTACCCGTAGGACTCCTTACAGTGGTTTTGTAACCCCATAAAGCAAATGGCAATTGCTGATGCTAATCTCTGTAAGTCTGTACTGTCTTAGCTAAGATCTGTTTGATCGTCTTATTGGCTGCTTTTATTGCCCTGTTAGCTTAAGGGCGATATGGAGAAGATCGGTTATGCTCGATCCCATATCTTTCTAGCAAGTCAACCACTTGGCCCTAAAACTGCACTCCATCATCAAATACCAACTGATACAGCATCCTATATTCGCATATGAGATTTCTTTCTATGAATTTGATGACCTGCTTTACCCCTAATTTACTGTAGGATTTTGCCTCCACCCACTTTGAGAAGTAATCAATAGCCACCAATATGTATTAATGCCCATTGGAAGCATTAGGATGAATCTCACCCATAATGTCAATCCCTCAAGCTGAGAATGGCTAAGGCATTATCAATTTCTATAATTTGACTGGTGGTACGTGACTTAGATCACCATGAATCTAACATTCATGATAGCTCTATACCAACTATATGCAGTTTGTCTCCATAGTGAGCTAGAAAAACCCTTGGTGTAGGATCTTCCTATAAATAGTGAATCCATTCATGTAGGACCTACATACACCAACAAGTACTATTTACATAACTGATTCAGTCTCCTTCCCCGATATGTACTGAAGTTACAGACCATCCACTGTTCTTTTGTAAAGAACACCCTGATGCTAGGTGAAGTTAGCTACTAGTTTGCGTAGAGCTAGTTTGTCTGTCTTGTTGGCTTCTTTCAAGTAAGCACCGGTCTTTAGAAAATTCATGATATATGTATACCATGGAATCTTATCTTGCTTGTCTAGTGCCATAACCCATTCTCCTTCATAGCAAGGAATTCTTGACTGCTTAATGAATATAGGCTAAACTTGACTTTACGATCATTCATAAACTGAAGCTAGTATAGCCAAAGCATCGGCCGTTTGATTCTCTTCAAACAGCATGTGAATAAACTGGCATGAGCTAAAATTACAAACCATGAGCTTCATGTATTCAGCATAAGGCTTGAGCTTTTCTTCCTTGACATCCTACTCGGCCATGAATTGGTGAATGACAAGCATTAAATCACCAAATATCTCTACATCCTGGGCACTAGTCATTAGCAATGCTTCAAGCCCAAATAGACATGCTTCATACTTAGCCATATTGTTGGTGACCGGAAAGCTCAACCATTTTGAAAGTATAATGAGTTCACCTTCAAAAGTGATTAGCATAACTCCTACACTTGCACCTCTTCTATTAACTGCACCATCAAAGTGTAACTACCATTTTTGGATGTTAACTGCCCCCAAGTGCTCATCTAGAAAGCCTAGTTCAAAGGTCTCAGAGTCATCCATTCACCTGGATACAAAGAATTTGGTAATTACTTTACATTTGATCACCTTATTAATGATGTACTGCACATCAAACTCTAATAACAAGATTAACCACCTGGAAAGCTTCCCTACCAGCGAAGGAGCTTCATAAAAGTACTTCATAGGGTCAACTTTAGAGATCACCTGAACTTGGTATGATTGGAAGTAGTGTTTAAGTTTCTTCATAACCCAAACTATAGCCATGCATAACTTCTCAACAGTGTTGTACTTGCATTCTATCAACAATAACAACTTCTTACTCAAGTAGTAGACAACATGCTTGACTCTGGCTTTATTCTCTTGGGCCATCGTAGCACCAACTAACTCCTCTTTTAAGGCTAGATTGAGTAATAATGGTTTTCTCGGTCGAGGAAGTTGTAAGATCGATGGGTTAGAGATATAGTGCTTCACCCTCTCAAATGCAAACTAGCAGTTCTCATCCCAAACCAAGGGCTGGTTCTTCCTTAAAAGCTTAAAGATGGGCTCACACATGGTAGTAAGTTTGGCAATGAATCTGCTAATGTATTGGAGCTGTCCCAGGAATCCTCTAACTTCGGTTTCAGTTCTAGGAATAGGCATCTCACAGATCAACCTTACCTTATCAAGATCCACTTTGATACCCCTCTTATTGACAATGTGACCCAACATCTTGCTGAATATCACCCCAAATGTGCATTTCTTTGGATTCAGCTTAAGCCCATGCTTCTCAACCCGCATGAGAAATCTGTCAAGAGCAGCCGGATGCTCTTCTGTCACCATCATATCATCTATATAGACTTCAACCTCTTTGTGGATTAAATCATGCAATAAGGTTTTTGCACCTCTTTGGTAGGTGGAACCAACATTTTTCAAACCGAAGGGCATGACCTTATAGTAATAGGTTTCCCATTCTATGATTAAAGCTATCTTCACCTTATCAGTAATGGCCATCAGAATTTGGTTGTACCCAAAAAACCTATCAACAAAGGAATACACAGCACTAGTAGTTGTGCTACCAACCAATACATCAATATGAGGCAAAGGAAAATCATCCTTTGGACAAGCTTTATTCAGATCCCTGTAGCCTACATAAACCTTGACCCTGCCATCTTTCTTAGGAACTAGAACAACATTAGCCAACCATTCTGGATAGTCAACCATTTTGAGGAATGTGGCATGTAACTACTTTTGGACATCCTCTTTAACCTTCTAAGCCCATTCTAGTTGGAGGCATCATAGCTTCTATTAACCAACTTGAACCCATGCTGGATTTTAATTCTATGTTCTGCAATAGTTCTGTCGACACCCGACATGTATTCATAGCCTAGTATAAAGGCTTTTATATGCTTTTACAGTGTGTTAATTATTTATGTTCTCTCTTCAGAGGTCAAGTCTGATGTAATCTAGAGTAGACAAGGCTTGTCATCTATGTTAATGTTAACATTTTCAATGCATGATACATTAATATAAAAAATGCTTATGTTCATGCATAATGCCATCAGAATACACATCATAAACATAGGCAAAGTTATTCTTCATTGCATTATATTTAGATGAGATTACATCAACATTGAACAAAATAGAAATTAAGACATCAGTGTCCTTATATAGGAAATCTTCAAAGGTGCTAACCACCAGAGTAGCAATGTCTTCATAGACTTTTGGAAGCAGTAGGTCCTCTATGTCCAAGTTTTGTAGCTTTGCTCCTAATACAATGGCTATGGTAATTTCTGACTCTAGGTGGTCGGTGGTGAGATTAGCAACATTAGTAAAGATCTAAAAAGTGTCATCAGGGATGATTGTGTAAGAAGTGGTAGTGGCCTTCTTAACTGCTATTAAGGCTAATAGATCACAGACATCACCAAAGATGGTGAACTGCTGGCCAAAGAAGTCACCCGAGCTGAGCAACTCAAAGGGATGGTCATGTTGCATCTCTCCCTGAATGAAGATAACCATCTTGCATTCTTCTGGCTTATCTAAACTATAGGGATCAAACCCAATGTATTATCTTTCCTCCCACATGGTTGTAGAGATGTAAAACTCTACCAGACCCTGCTGATACTAGCCTAAACCTTTACCACACACAAATTTCATCATTTGCATCATCCTCTCCATAGCGGGACTCGATTGGTACAAGTATGATTCAGGCTCTCTAATGACAGTAATCTAAAAGCCATTCATGAGAGGGACATCTTCTCTGATGCAAGCTAAAGCAACTTCATCATCAGCTACAATGGTAACCACACCTTCGTTATATGGAAACTTGATCTTCTAGTGTAGGGTGGATGGCACACCTCCCGATGATGAAATAATGGTTGGCTTAATAGTAAAGAAAATGACACTGGAATATCAATAATTGTAAACTCAACGAGTGATTTGATTGGTCTGATTATAATAGTAATGATAAAAACACTAGTGACCTCTTATTTAGACTCATCATAAGCCTTAATGATAGTCTTGGATGGTTCAAGTCCATAAGCTAGATCCCAAGGTTAGGTAATACCTTGAGAGGGCAAATGTTGATGCTAGAACCATCATTAACCATGACATAAGGAGTAGAGAAGTTCATGATATGTACCCTAATGAAGAGTGCTCTGTTATGACGGATACCCTTGGTTGGTAGATCTGCATCAAGCTAGATCATAATTCCTGGTTCACCAACTGACTCTTCATGCTGAAGGTGGAAGCAGATGGAGAGATTTTCATGCTAGAGAGTGCTTTGATGATGGGCCAATGATGCTGATAGGAGGATAGCACCAAGTCCCAAATACTGATATTAGCCCAGAGCATTGCTTAGATCAGGCTGATCCTCTGCAGGTCTAGCCTCAGTCAGTTTTTTCCATCTTGTTTGATGATAAGTCATGTTGTGGACTCGAGATGACATATTGTTAGCACCTAACCCCTTCTACTATTTGGATGGTTTAGGCTTTGACTTAGCTACCTTAGAAGTCTCAGTCGACTTGCCTTTCTTAGAACTCTAAACCTCTAATGATTCAGACTTAGAGGGATCTTGAGTAACTGCAGACTCATCCTCTAAACTATCATAACATATGTCAGTGGCACCAATGTTGAATCCACCACCTGGTTGGAAGGTAATAGTAGGTAACTGAGCAATCTCCTCACCGTCAAGGGGAGAGAAGGAGTTAAGAACCAGGGATTCTTGTAACCCTGATTGGAGCATATAGGTACATTTGGCTTTATGGTAGTTAAGTAACGGGTTCATTTTAGTTGATGGTTTGTATTTCTCGGGGTCTTCAAGTTCATCTGAGTCAATAAGGTACTTAATGACCCATCTAAGAGTGCGGTAATCATCAGTGTTGTGACCATGATAGTGGTAATAATGGTAGTAGGTTTTAGTATCCACTAAGGATAGGGGTGGTGTTTTGAAGTTTGGCTCAAGTGGCTTAATAAGTTTAGCTTTGAGGAGACGCTCGAAAACCTTAGAAAGTGACATTCCAAGATTCAAAAATCTCTAAGATGGGGTAGTATTTTAGAGTATGGGATTTGGTGTTTACAGGGCATTAATGTAATGAGGTTTTTGTTGCATCTGAGTGTATGTGGTGGTTTTAGGTTTTAAGAAGGAAGGCTCCTTTTTCTTTCCCTCAGTTTGCTCAATTCATTGTTCAATAGAGTAAATATCCTCGAAGGTATGGAATGACAATGACCCCATAATAAGCTTATTAATCATATCTGACTCAGATGGTTTCTATCTGACTAGTGTAGCTTTATCTATCCATTGACTAAAGTAATCCATGAAAGATTCATTGGCCTTCTACTTAACCATTTTGAGATCCATCAAGGTTATATCAAATTGGGATTTAAACCCATATTATTTATAGAAAATAGTACAAAGAGGCTTCCACTCAGCCATGGTTGTCTTGTTTAGACTTTGATACTAGACCAACACTGGTCCCTCTAATGAGATGAAGAAGAGTCTAACTATCTGGTCATTCGACAGGTCTGTAGTGCTCATCATCATGGTATAAGTCTTTAAATGATTCTTTAGATCCCCAACTCTGTTGTATTTTGGAACATTAGGGAGCTTGAACTTGGTAGGCAGCTCTTTGATAGCCCAAACAGAGAACTCATCAAAGTCGAGATCAGACCCCATGCCTTTGATCTTCATGATAAACTATAGTTGTTCTATCTTTTGCTCCAAAATAGAGGTCTGAGACTTCCAAACGTCATGCATATAGAGTGAGACATAAATATTGATCTCGACACCATACAGATTGACCCCTTTCCCCTTATCCTTCATAGAAGTTGGTGGGGTGATTAAATCTCCAGGACTAAGAGCCTCCTGAATCTGCTGTTACAAAATAGCCTTGAAGTTATTGTTTAAGAGATTGGTCATTGACTGATCAATAAGCATCTAAACTATAGTGAGTGAAGCCTCATCTAACACTGAAGCAGGAGTCTCTGATGTTGATGTGACATTTCTAGTTGGTTACGAGTCTAACAAGGTCTGATCATGATAGAAAGGGTTAGCATGGATGCATGAATATGCATAAGGAATTGCATGTGGTGAACGTGATATGACATGTAGGATGTATGTATGACCTATGCTAGGAAACATCCGACGTTATGGCTGCAAAATAAAATTGATTAGTATGTATATGCATTAGATGCACGTAATGCATCACATAGGATGTATGCATGACCTACACTAGGAAACATCCAGTCTCATAGCTACAAAAGGAAACTTATTAGAGAAAGTTGCATGAGTATGCATGTATGTGTATTGGATAGAAAACACAAATATAGTTAGTGAACACATAGCACACACTAGCTCTCCCTACCACCCTTATACCTCCACGAGAATTATTCAGTTCAATTTCTCCTAAATAGGATACTAGCCCGGAGTTACTGATAGGTGTCATCATGCATCATGTTTTAGGAGTTTAGATTATGAATTTTATGCATTCATTCCTTTATATTTCACTTTGAATATCATGTTTTCAGTAGAATGTGATGTGTGTGTTAAGTGTGCAAAGTCTAGGGTACAATAAAGAAAAAAAATGAAAAAGTTTTGGACAAGAAGAACATGTCCATGATCATGGACTCCAACTCCACAATTATGACAGAAGCGTGGATCAAAGATATACCTCCTGAGCAAACTCCATGATCATGGACTTCAACTCCATGATCGTGACAGAATGCAGATGTCACACCTTAATTTTGGACAGGCTTGACTCGGATCGAGTCCGGGATGATTCTGGACCATTTCGGGTTGGTCTTGGGCCACTCCAGGTTATTTCAGACCATTACGGATCGTTCTGGGCCAATTCTGGCCCATTTTGGGGCGTCACACGCCGCATATGTTTCTAGACCATCGCATATATACAAACATACGCGATCGCGTATGTTTGTGACACGCCGCATATATGAGCATACGCGATCGCGTATGTTTTATGGTTTAGCATATGTTCACATACGCGATCGCGTATGTCTCCGGGGCAGCAATTTTAAAAGCTTTGGAACTCCATTTTGCAGGGGTTGGCACTTGGAGAGCTGCGGGATTAGGGTTTCTGATGACTAAAAATGGGTTTAATCTTGACTTCACCTAATTTTGGATTGTTCTAAGCAACTAGGGTA
>CANYBF010670157.1:0-14568 GCA_948192965.1 Dalechampia spathulata
AAATATTATATAAACAATATTTTAAATAAGTATATAATACTTAAATGTCAAATATTAATTTAAAATTATAAAAAATATTACTATGATAAAAAATTTAAAAAATGAAATATAAAATTATTATCAAATGACGGGTCAAAAAAATCATCATAACGTGCAGCGCACGTTATGATACTCTAGTTTAAAAAATAGGGTGAAGATGCTTTCACTTGTTATATTTATAATGACATCCCCGCCTTATTTGTTCAATTTTTGAAATTAATTAATTACCCTTAATTTTCAAAAATCTATTTCATTATATTCATTCTAAATGTATGAAATTCTCTTTCTCATGGTTCTTTGTTTATTATTTTTCACTGAATTGTTATAATTTATGGAGTTTTAGATTAACTAGAGGTTATTGTTAAAAAATATTACTTGAATTCATTATAAAAATAATAAAAGATTATTTTGATTTATAATATCTTTAATATTTCATTAAATGTAGATATTTGAAAATATATTATTTTATTAAAATATTTATAAATTCAATAATAAAATATTATAAATATAGAATCTTATAAATATTAAAATAATATTTTGAATTTCTTATTTATAGAATAATATGATTCACTCGATCTAAGATTTATATAAGAAATTATTTTTTTAAAAATAGCATTCAAATTCATTGAAGTTATGTTTGATGTGGTGTAATGAGGGATATAATATAATGGTGATTAGATTATATTTTTTATTACATTATTTGGATAATTAAATTTTTTTCTATAATATATTTATTAAAACCTATATAATTAAATAATATTATTGATTATATAAAAATTTTCATATATTATTATTTTCATATGTTATTATTGCAACTACATTAAATTCATTTTTTTAACAAATAATCAATTAATCACTAAAAAATTTATAAAAATAAAATTATATAACATTAAAATTAAATCATATTAATTAAAATATTAATTTCATAATTAAACATCAAAATATTAAATTAAATTTAAATTAAATTAATTTTTATGTAATTTAAAATAATATATTAATTATATTATATTTCATTTATGATTCTCATCCAAATATTATAATTAATTAATGATTATATTATATTATATTTTTAATTATATTACATAATTGATTATATTATATTTTTAATATGATAAATTTTGATATAAATAAAAATTACCTTTTGAAAAATATTTACTCTAAAGAATTTTGTTAATAAGTAAATAAATAATCCACATAAATACTATTACTTTTAATAAATATTTCATATAGCGTTCAACTTTATTTTTTTATTTTATTTTTAAAATTAATATTTGGAAATGATATTTAAAAAAACAGATAAATAAATATTTTTCAAAAATGATTTATAAAAGTCAGTCTTAGAAAAAATTTAAAAATCAAACATTTAATTTAATATAATTCAAAAAACAATTTTATATTTTAAATAATAATATCAAACATATCATAATAAACAAAACAATAATTTCTTCAGTTTAAAAAATATTTCTAAGTATTTTTTTTATTGAAATTGGAATCAGATTGATATATTGTGAGTTAATGTAAGAAAAAATAGAATTAATAAGTCAAAATCAATTTTAAGTTAAAAAAAGCCTAATAGTTCAGGAATATATAAAAAAAAAGTTGATAGATCATTATGAGAAAAACTGATAAAATAAAATAAAAAAAGGGGGTAAATTGATCTTAAATACGAAATTGATGGATTAAATAAGAAATTAAACCAAAAGTAAACACTGCACTCAAACTTATATTTTATTAAATTAGCAAGTGTTCATCATCTTTCATGGATATGATATATTTCTGTACTGTTGAATAAACCTTTTCTAGCAACTAATACCACCATTATCATCTTCCACAAATGATTCGACACCCCAAAAAAGGGAAGGAAAAAATCGAAAAAGGAAAAAGGAAAGGAAATGGGTTTTCTTTAACCTTGAAAAGTATCTATTTTTATATACATTGGTAAGTTGCTAGACTTATAGTTGACGAGCTTTTCATAAGTTTGCGGTCTGCCTTTCTTCTTCTTCCTCATTGCTATTCTCTGGTAATATTTGCTCTACTTGATGCTCTTGGTTTAATTGTATGTCTTCTTCACTTACCAATGACCCATCCGCATCATCTATCTCGTCAACTTTCATGCCAACTTCAACAGGAGTTTGTGCTACTTCTATGGTATTTGGTAGGGGACCCTGTGGAGTCCCGAAAAGCGTGGTGAATATCTGTCGATGACATTCGTCGCAGAAGTAGAAATACGTAAAGTGGCCCTCGTATGGAAGTTTATGCACTGCAGCACCTGGTAGAATTCGATGAACATAATCTGTCATCGATGGTGGAACGACCTTATCATCCATCCCCTGCACATTAAAGTAGAACGGAAAAAAGTATGATAATAAATTCAAATTTCTTGAACAACAAGGCAGAACAAAACAAAATTCGATGATAACCATCTAATAATGAACACAAGCTAAGCAAGCAAGGCCTTCGAGAGGACCATTCCCCAGCTAACATGCAATGATCTGCTCTCACCATAGGAGCGGTTCGAGCAGTCCACCAACAGCTGACAGGAACATTATAACTTGTATCTTAAGAAATCTTAACAAAGGTTTGGAGTACAAAGACTCTGCGGCTCTGAAGTTGAATTAGCTCAAAAATGAAGAAACGAGAACATTGCTGTAGATTACCTGCCAAATGTGTATAGGGCCAAGAAAACCTGTATAATCCTCTTCAGAACCGGCAAGTACATATTTAAGCCAATTGAGGATGCCTTTTGCTCGATTTTTCTTCCGCAATTTGATGTCCGAAAGACTGAAACCCCAATTGGAAACTTGCAGAACAGCTTCCTCTATAAAGGGCTTTGCATTTCCTTGTCGGATTGATTCTTCCACATCTCTTTGCCAAAATTCTTCATAGATTGGATCCTCTATCAGAGCTTTATCCTGGAAAGAGGAGCAATGTCTTTAACAAGTCTGTTTTCATGATACCAGAAAAGCAAAATTACCTTTAAACATATATTATCTTTAACAAGTCCGTTCACAAGCTTAGAATACATTGAACCTGCTCAGTCATCAGTTCCTTCCAATACCTCAAAAAGAAAAGGCTGCATCCTAAATCTAAATATCCACCAGATAAATGGATAAATATGCGAAAACCTTGACAGGAAACAGGAGTTGGTAATAGCCCTATGCAGATATTGATGATAGAATCTACTCACCCTCTCTTCAAGCGACAATGCGAGCCAAGTGTCAATCTGACCATGCTTTCCAGACAGGAAGCTCCGGTGGTAGAAATAAGAAAGAAAAACAGGAAATCTCCGTGATAAGAAATACATAAATTTCCTTTTCTTTGTCCACCTTTCCCATATTCCACGTCTCTCATCCTTGGTCATTAATGGATCATATGGATTAACCATTGGAGCAAGCACGGCGGCACCTGAATGTCAGTCAAGGTGGATCAATCAATTGTTTAATCTAGCAGTCTATCTGAATTCAATATTCATCATTTCTTAGGCACTGTTTGGCATTGTGTTTGATTTCCTTTTTTCTTTTTTGTTAAAATTAATTGGAAGTGTTGTTATGAAAAAGCAAGCAAGTTGATGCTTTTCCGAAAAGCAATTTACGTAAAAACAATTCTTTAAAAAATCAAATAAATCAATTCAAAATAATTCAAAGGTTTTTTTGACCTCAAACAGAGCCTTACTTATTCAAGTGAATGCCAATGAAACTAAGCAACTTCAAAACAATATCAAGTGAATGTGAAGAGCAGACTTGCAAAGTGAAATGCAAATGAGAGGAATGAACATAGACATTCTTCAGCTATAAGACTTGGTATGATCAAGAATGTTACGGCAATACTAATATTAATGAAGAAAAAGTCTTAAATAAGTTTCATAATCTTAATGGAAGTCAAAATAGTGGTTCATACTTTGAGTGCATCACATATATAGATAACATGAACAGGACATTTTCACCTGCAAGTTTATCAGGAATGTATTTGAGTGCTGCCCAAGTATGAAGGCTCCCACTTGAATACCCTACCACCCAGAATTTTTCCTTAATACCCAAAGCACGAGCCAGGAATAACATATCTGATGCTGATGACTTGAGGTTTCGGTCTGGGTGAGCAGTGCTCTCCCCAAAACCTGGAAGGTCATATGTTAACAAGTATATGCCAAACTGCTCCAAAGTTGAAGCCTTAAGTCCAGGTATTCCTAACATCCATAGGAAAACTCAGAATAAGATTGAAAAGTAACAAACACCAAAATACAGTTTACATGGCTCTAAGAGAGTTGGATAATGGACAGTACTATTAACAGAGATTATCGAACCTGCAAGGCGAGAGGAAAGGAAAGTATGAGGAGCTATCATTGAGAATCGAGCTTTTTCAGGGGGTATGCCTCGCTCCAAATATGCAATGTATCTACCGTCTGGAAGTAATATGCGGTCAGCACTAGGAGGATATATAAACACCTTCTTTATCAATGTGGCAGAAGTATCACGTTCAGTACTTACTATCAAGACTGCAGATTTACTAAACCAGATCAGCACGATTCAAACAGCTATGCTGGTGACAAAAAGAAAGTAGCAAAATTCAGTAGAAATCAAAGTAGACAGAAAGACGAAATCAATATTCTATTGTTTGTCCTAAGTGTTTACTTCCTCTTGCTTAAAATATTATCCTTTAGACCTATGCACAGACCATCTAGGCTAACATCCTATCAGGTATTGCTAAAGTAAGGACACAAGAATGGTATTGTCGTAGTGAGGAGAAGAACAATCATCAAATCGAGGAGTATTTTCAGTTGGAAACTTGAAGGCAATCATCTGCTTCTGAAAGAAAAAAATCCATGAATTTCTTGGAATCCTGCAAGATTCATTCTTTTTCTTTTCTATCAGATTGTTAGAACTTCATCCGGTCCGAATCCTACCGAGTGGTGGTCCGCTGGAGACTAGAAATTATTGAAGGAAGAGCAAGATGTTATCTCCATAATTGACCAAACCAAAGTCCCTAAGTGGAGGGTGGAATTTAGATATCATCTACAGATTCCTTTCACTTGTAATGGAATCATTTTGAACCAAATCTCCACAACATAAAAAGATAAAGTTATCATTAGGATGAATTATCCGTTCTTGCTTAGTTCAGTACCTAATAAATCCATGTCAGGAATATCAAATAAGAAGCATGGAGGATTCATGCATAGATTCAAAGACAAGAAATTCAATCTTTATTATTTTATTCGGATCACTCAGATCTGGTATTGACTAGTAACAATCAATTGTGTTCAAAAACAATAATAACCAGTTCATTTTACAAGAAGAATCAAATATCAATATTCTAACATATTTTTACCTGCAAAAGCAAGGAGAAGAACCGAGCATATAACTGACCAAGCAAGAACTGGATCCTTATCCTCAGGCAAATAATCATTAAGGATCTTCAATTTCTGACAAATTCTATCAAATCCGTACTCAACTTTCTTTCCAATGTAAGAACTTCTCCCAAGATTCTTAACAATAAAAGAATCCTCTCTTCCTAAACTTTGCACAACTATGTCCCTACACCCTTTAGCACATTGCACACTCATTTCAGCTGCTCCTTTCAAGAACTCTTTAACTTGGTCTTGAAAACCCATTTCTTGATCACCTTTTCCGCCACCATTACTAGCATTACTGTAACTTGTTCCCCTTCTTTCTGTAAATGTTGGATACTCTTCTTGATCTGTATCCATCACTTGCTCGAAAACAAGGCAAAGGAATAAAAGGCCGACCCTTTTCCAGAAAAGTAATAAACTTTGACAAAAATGAAAAAAAGGGTAAATGGAGATGGAGAAAAGGAATGGATTTTATCAAGAATGAGGCTTAAATAACAAGTTCTCAGAAATGGGTGCTGAAACCTAGAAGAAACTGAGCAATTCCAAAGAAAAATGTAGAAAATTTGGTCAGGAAAAATGGGAAATTATGATAAACAAAGAAAAAAGCTCAAGAATTTTTTTTTTTTTTTGGATCTGATACCCTTGAATTATTATATCAAATGAATAGAAAAAGGTTGACAATTGAGAGAAGAAAATTGGAAAAACAAACAAGCAAAATAAGCGTCGTTTGTCTGATCCTCCACTTGGAAAAGGGACAAAGATTTACCATGCACTAAAATGCACATTTTACAGCCTCCCATCCACCCCTTCTACCTTTCTCTAGATAATTTTCTTCATTATATTTGATGATGGTGATGACTCTGTTTTTATTTATCAATGGTGGATTAGTTTGGAGAAATAAAAAGAGAGAGAGTGGTGGAGGTCGGTGATGATGATTGGATCATCAGTAGGAAAAGATATCGGACTATGGATGGCTGTGATGATGCTACGTAGCAATATAAAAATGTCAGGTGGCAGTCGTAGTCTCAGGTGGGACAGTGGAAGACGAGGTGGTGAGTTGTATTGGTATGACTGCACTAATTTAATATTGTTAAATACTAATAAAAATAGCATAAAAAACAGGAAGAATTATTTGGACATGTAAAGTCGTTTAGTCAAAAAATTTAAAAGAAATCATTTTATGTGCAAATAAATGCTTTTAGGAGCAATACGAAAATAAGAGGAATTTGCATTAGCATTAGAAGCATAATCGAGGCAGGGCATCTGACATTACCTTTTAAAAAACAAATGATATTTAAAGACAACCAACAATATCACAAAAAGGTTAAGTTTCCCAAAATCAAAACTACCATCTATCATTCAAAACCCAGAGACTTTTATTCAAATTTTATGAATTAAATTTAAACCATATTAAATCAAATATTTTCTGGATGCAAAAATTAAACAAACTATCAAATTTGATTTGATAGAAGAGAGTAATGCTCTCCGGTAATCAACATACCATTCATTAGATAGTCAGATCTCAAAAATATATCCAAAAAATACCTGCATAATATATTTGGCTATCATTGGCATTTTTGCAAAATTTTTGATCCTGAGCTAGACCTAAGAAATTAACTTTATGCTAAAACGAAAAAGACACCCATGTCCTACACTTTTTCTCCCCTTGTTTTGGCTACTATTCTCTCGACGTCCCTTTTATCATCGCCTTGGTCTACGTATAATGTTATGTTCATCCCAAATTCGGCACCTACAAGTGGGTTTCTTGTCCTTCCAAGGAGCTCCACACGTATAGCAGAACTCGTACCCGCATCTTCAAACAATAGGCCAAAATAACAAAGAAAGTTCAGCCATAGCAGATTAATGCACTAATCATATATTCGTTTCAAAGGCATAACAAATTATGTTAGCGTAATCTATAGCCTTGAAATATTTTAAAAGATCTCAGTTTTAACAGCAATCAATACAACAAAAGAATTAGCAAGCTCAGCCTGCAATGCCCACAAGTTGGCTAGTATTATTTTGGATCATCCACTGTAAATTACCCGAGTTAAGTAGAGTTTTTTGCTAATTTAACCTTAACTTGTTTATTATCAAGTCAAGTTCAAACCCAACTTACTAGACTTTTTTATGTATCTCAAATTTAATCAAACATCAACGATCTATGTAAATATAAATTATAACATAAATTACTTAATATTTTATTTAATGAATAAAAGATTTGTAAGTAATATTATAATATATTATAAAAATTTATGACTTTATACTAATGATTAAATTTAAATAAATATTTCATATATATTATATGCAACTATAAATATATGAATTATATTTAAAACTAGATTATCACTAATTAAATTAACTTAGCAAGCTCACAAATTTGTCCTCGCTAATCAAACTTGAAATAATTTTTATTAAATTAAACTCTAAATAGCTTATAAAGTGCTTATTTGCAACCATATGATATACCATAAAAACTCATTGTAGTCGTCGATGATAAAACTTGCATCAATCAGAAAAAATGTAGCTTTTTACCTGCATGTGATGTGGTAGCAACCTTCGGCAAGTTCAATTATATGGCTGCACTTTAAACATTGACGCCATAGCTTTCTTTTGACAAGCGAGTCAAGCATTGCATCTTCCGGATGGGAATGAGAGTAGTATCTTTTATAATGAGTGCATGTCATATTATAGTGCCAAGGGACCCTGCAGTTTATGCAGAAAAAGATACCGCATTTCATACATTTCCTAGCTCCAGACATTTCAGCACCAACGAAGAAGGCTTCAGTGTATTTCAAGACCTCGCTCTTTGACATTAATGCTGAACATCTCATTTGTGGACAATAAACCTTCTCTGTGACACCAATGGATTTTTCCTTTTTCCTCTGGCTCATAATCTCAACTAATTTTGGATCAAGGAATTGTCCACAACTTTCGATACTGATTTCAGATTTGCAGCCTTCATGAGGACAACTAGCCTCCAACCCATTAAGCATCTTCACTTCAACATGCTGTTTCATACAAGAAAAACAAAATCTATGCAGACAACCATCAACAGAAAACATATGATCCACATCTTTGTCTTCATAGCAAATCACGCAGGTCTCCTTCAAACACTTTTTCTTTCCTTTGCTAGATTCTGCATCCCATTTGAGCTGAGAAACTATAGCGTTTCTAGCCAGTTTGAATGCAAACTTCACATCATTGCGGGGCACAAGAGATGGCTGACAACCAATAAACTTTTTCTGAAGAATAGAAACCTCACCAATAAGCTTTGAGATCTCATATTGTATTGGTTGTACTCTTCCTGTGACCTGTTTCATAGAAGTACGAAACAAAATTGGAATATAACTAATAGCCATGTCTTGGAACCCAAAGTAAATAGTGAAGTCTGCAAGCAAATAGAAACAAAAATAGCACCAGCTACCAGAAACAGTATTCAAATCTCTGAAACAGAGCATAAATAAATCAGAGCAGCAAAGAGGGTGTAATGAATCATAGTTTAAATAAATCAGAATCAGAACTGGAATTCAACAAATCAGTAAACAAGTTCCTTATCAAAATGGATATAGCATAAAAATTCTAGCTGTTGCAAATTTACATCCGCAAATAAGCACAAGGAAAAGAAACAACATATCTATATCAGCACGGGGCACAAAATGTCCATCCAAGTTAGTTACCAACCTCTAACTAAACAATACCCAGCCCTTGTTATTTAACTGTATCCAAAGCCATAAAATAAACCCAAAAATGTCCAAAACATCAACCTAAACATGACATATCCTCAGGTAAAAGTACTTAAAATCCATCAAATTCAGCAGATGGCGAAATTTATTCCCGAGAATGTGGACACGTTAGTAATGTTCAGCTCTGTCAAAGGCAGCTGTTTATACTGGTAGTAACCCTCCCCTTCCTTTCATATCTAAAACAATTAAAGTTCATCAACAGTTATAATTCAGAGGGAAAGGCCTTGATTAGTTAATTATGAACTCACATATTGATGAACCATAAAATCATCATAAAAGACTGAAATTATTTTCAAATCCAAACTCAGAGCAGCACTCAATCCTTCAATCAAAGCCTTGATCTCCAAAACCACAACCTCATCATTACTACCACCACCAACCTCTATGTCCTTCCCAACTTCAAAAATCACATTATCTCTCGGATCACAAACCGCTACGCCAATGCCACCAACAATAACCTTCGTCTCTCTAATCATTTCCTCGCTCATCATTCCTTTACAATACACCTTGAAACTCTCGCTGTTAACAAACCCTAACTCTTCTTCATACGGCTTATGAAAGTTGTCGCCGTATTTCTCCCATTCATTATCAGGAATGCCCAAAATTTCAGTAGCAAGTTTCTGATCATAAATCCGACGGTCAAGATCTTTTCTCGTTTCTCTGGCTAAGTTCTCACACGCCTCACGATCCCTAAGTTCTTGATCCAACCTCTCTACATCATCCAACAACAACACCAGGTAATCAAAACCGACGTCGACGTCGGTTTGTATAGGGTTAGGGAAGGTGTTGGTGTTGTCGAGAGAAAGAGAAGCGTTAATCGCTTCTTGCATTTGGAGATTAAAAGCGAAGTCAATGTCGGAGTAGAGAGTTCTCGCTGCCGTGATTTCACTGCGCTGTTCGTTGAGTATGAAGTCGACAGAATGGTTAACGTCGTCGACGGGGTTCTTCTGTTTTGGGTTTTCCATTTTTCTTCTGCTAAGGACCGGGCTGGTTACTGAATCAGTAGAATTTCAATGGCGAACTATGATGAGAAAGAAAGGAAGAGACACGGCAATGCAGAGAGAGAAACTTGCTGAAGAAGGAAAATCGAGTGTCAGTATGGCTGACTTCGTGGACTGGGCTTTAACCTGCGGGGCAATTTTTTTTTTTTTTCATAATCCGTATCGGGTGCTTGCGCTCCCCTAATTCTGGAACCTATGACCCAACCCCCAAGGACCATAGACGGATAAATCCGGATCTGATCTCAGTCAACAAGTGTGAGTATTGGCTCCCGGCGCAAAGTCCAGCAGGCTTACAAACCTTGTTGCTCCTCCCTTCCCCCTAGGGACTTACAAACCAAGATGCTCCCCCACCACTCGAACCCGCAACCTAGTACCATCCGTTCCAAGCCCTTACCGCTGAGCTACTCTGTGGGGGTAACTTGCGGGGCAATTGAGTCGATAGAGGGAGGTTTTATTTTATTCATTCGAGTTTTATTTTTTAAAATAAAATATTTTAAGAAACTTAGAAAATAAAATTTATTATTTACTTGACAAAAATTTACATTTTTTAAAATAAAATTATAGAAAAATAGAAAAAGATTTTCCTGATTAAAATTATATAAATATTTAAATTAAAATTAGACGTCAGATATTTAATTATCATATATTTTAATATTTGATAATTAAAGTTCTATGGTAATTACTAAACTTTTTTAAAAAATGTTTATAAATTGTTTTATTTTAGAAAAATTTAATAAATATAATATAATATATAATTATTAAATTTGTAAATTGAAAATCATGGTGGACCAAATGGAATCAAGATTTTCTTGATTGAAGCACATGAAATTTAACCAAAATGATTTGCAAATCCACACAGAAAAGTAACAACCTTCATGATAATATTTTAGATAATTTTTCTTTTTTTGAAAAAAGTTGACAAAAGCAATTGTTTGGATTGAAAATTTTAAATTTATGATTTTTAAAATTAATATAATTTTGAATTTCTTTATCTTATTAAAGATTAAAAAATATATTTATAGATTTTAATTATATTTTAGAATAAAATTAAATAAATCACATGAATAAAAATGAAGAAATTTAGGAAATTTTTTTTCAAATTCCATCCAAATAAAAAAAATTAATACTTATGAATAAATTCAATATTCCATAAATTATTTTAATTTTTTAATAATTAAATGATAAAATTTTATAATTTAATGAAATACTCAAATTAAAATAATATTATATAGTTTAGAGTGAGCAACTTTGTAGAGTGACGTGTTATGATACGTTTAATTTTTATAAAAATATATTTATTTTGAAATTTAGTTTTTAAAACATTTTATTATACATTTATTAATATTCAAACAGATATATATAGAAGATGGATGGTGATAGTAAAATTAAAAATATTTTTACAATCTACAATAAGACATTTTATAATATTATACAATATGATTTTATGTATGTTGTTGGATCTTGGAAGTAATTGATTTTAGTTTTGATGTTAACAAATAATGTTTTATGAAAATTATTGAAGTTTTAAGTGTTTTTAAGCTTGGTACGGGCGTACCATTTGGTTTCCTAAACGAGCATACAAAGAGGTCGTACGGGATAGAAAAATTGACAGAAAGTTTGGTACGGGTGTACTACTTGGTGGTACGGCCGTACGGAGGCTCTCAGGAATTTTTGCATCAGTTTTTAGGTTCCGTACGGACATACGCGAAGTCGTATGACCGTATAGATCAAAATACATATTTTTCAGTATTTTTGAAAAAGTTATATAATGGTTCTATTTTACATTTAATGCGTCCCCAATGGTCATATAAGCTTAGAATAGCTTATATAAGTGTAGATTAACCTTATTGAAGGAAGGAAATCAATTTAAAATCATTATTTTCTTTGTTAAATACATATTGATGTATTATTGAGTATTTCTTGATTTTTTGAGTCGTAAATCATTTGAAAAGGATTTTTGGGTTTCCAATTTTGTTGTCTTTCTCTTGGGATATGTTTTAAGAGATAGGAAGGGATTATGATTGAGTTAGGTTTGTGTGAGCCTTAGGAAAACACTTGTTGTAAGGGTTTAGTGTGAGTCTTGAAAAAACACTAGTGATTAAATTCTTGTAAGAAGAATTTATTAGACCCTAGGTTTTGATTGTTGTATCACATATGAGTCAATTTAAATTATTTGTAATTTTTCCATGTGTTTTTGTATGTGGTACGGGCGTACCACTCGTGGTACGGGCGTACCAACTATTGTAAGTGAGTGGTACGACCAGACGGCTGAGCGTACCAAGTGTGTATTGTTTCATTGGTTTTGGTACGGGCGTACCATTGGTTGGTACGGCCGTATGTCAACTCGCAGAAATTTAGTTTGTCAGTAAACCTACTTCGGTACGGGCATATCAATGGGTGGTACGGCCGTACGTGAACTCGCAGGAAAATTTATTTGTCAGGAAACTTGAGTTGGTACGGGCGTACCAAGTGATGGTATGGTCGTACCACAGTTCCCTCCCATTTTCCAACGGCTAGTTTTGAACCCGTACGGGCATACAAATATTGTACAGCCGTACACGTCTTAGAAATTATTTTTTAAAGTCTGAGAAACTGCTAGTTTCAGAGATATAACTATTGTACTTTCTTTGATAACGAAAATACACTTGTAGAGCATCCGTTTTTGAGCTATTCTCACATGTTACAAGTAAGTTTCAAGCTTGATTCTTCATTTGCTCTTTGTGTATAATTGCAATTATTGTGGGGTTGGTGTAAGATTAATCCATTGGGGATTATTGTGTATTTGAGTTATTTGTAAGGATTAAGATTGTAAAGGTTAGAGTGTAAGCCTTGAAAACACTGGGGATTGGATTCATTTGTGAATCCTTTGTTGTAATAGATTGAATTTTAGTAGAACCCTAAGTTAAGACTTAGGAAAAAGTAGATGTAGGTAAGAGTTAGCCGAACCACTATAAATCGCACGTGTTTCCAGCGCTTCTTGGAATTTCATCATGGTTGTGTAATATATAATGGGATGGATTCATGTGTACTTATGCTTCATGAATCATGTGAAACTATGGTAAATGTTATGAATGGATTGGAATGTTTTAAGGTACTAAAATACTTGAATGATTATGGCTTCGTCATACTAAATGAAGGTACAATGGAAATGTTACAGGTTCACCTCATGAAGTGCATACTTCCCCTTCAGGTATCGATAATGTTACACCCACGATCGAGACCCTAGGAGTTATGCATATAGATGTACCTAGGGATGTATGTGAACGTGTATAAATGAATCTCTATGTGTATGTGTATGTGTATTGGTATGTGGTGAAATGCATGCCTTGTTGCTTTGAGTATGCTTATGAATGTATAAAGCATGTATGCGTTTATATGTTGATTGTGTGACGTCACCTTGTTGGGAAGCGTGTCTTCTCGGTCGGATGAGGGACGGTTTGTATTTGTGCTTAGGATTGTGTATTGAAGTGTTGTAGGGTTGGCAGGAAGGTTTGGGTCTTTTAGGAATGAGTTATGCTTGCTAAATAGGCAAGTTGTGTGATTTTAGGGAGTGGTACGGGCGTACGGATATACCGTACGGTCGTACGGGGCGAGCAAAAACAGGTAACTGAAGGCCTCGAGTGCGTACGGGCGTACCATATGGGCGTACGGTCGTACTGTTGCTCGCAGGAATTCAGTTTGCTCGCAGGTGAACAGCAAATTTATCAGATGAACAGTGCCCCGTACGGGCGTACCAACAGGTGGTACGGCCGTACGCTTGCTCGCAGGTTTTTGAGCTTGTCAGGGTTTTAGCGTCGGTACGGGCGTACCAATGTCCGTACGGCCGTACGCGACACTGAAATTGACTTTTAAGGCAGTTTTCAGACGGTTTTCATTAGCTTTCCTCCCTTTTTCCCTTAACCTAAAACGCCCTAAACCCTACCAAATCACTCTCTAAGTGATTCTATACATCGCTAGAGTCCGAGAACGCGAGATAGAAGTTAACTACGGGTAGAGACAGAATCGTGGCTATAGCGAAAGGTTGCTTGTGATTGAGGTTAGTGCTAGTTTTATGTGTAAAGCCACTTACGACTTGTTTCTGAGTGCCATCAGACGTAAACGACATCTAGGCTTGTATTTAGTGCCACTTTTGGTTTATTGTTGTTGCCTATAGAGTTTAGGCATGTTTATGTGATTGGATTGTATCGCTTTGGAAGTGATACGTTGATAATTGTTATGAAAATGCTTGGAATGGAATGGTTTTGTCACACCCCAGCCCATACCTGGAGGAACATGCTCCCGTAGCATACGCCACGACCGTCCCTCGGGAAAGCCGCCACGTACACTACTAGGGATACGTCCTATTGAAATCATTAGACATTCGTATGGGTACAAACAACCTGTATTAGTGGTGAAACAGTGCGTAGCGTGGCATACATTCAAACATTCATTCAACAAT
>CANYBF010670208.1:0-32049 GCA_948192965.1 Dalechampia spathulata
TTAACCCCCCCCCAACACTTTGTTATTTAACACTATTTTCTGTTTTCTCACTTTTTTATCCTTCCCCCCCCCCCCCCCCCCCCCCCTTTCCTTCCCTTTGTTTTGCTGTTAGTGCATAGCATTTCTTTAAAGGCTGTTGTTACTCTTCTTAATCTTGGGTGACGGTTCTAGAGAGACCAATTAATGTGGGAATTTCCTTCCCAGGCATATCCGTTGATGCAGCTTTATATATATATATATATATATACACATATATATGCTAACATGAAATCTCGAAAGCTTGGGAAAGCAGTGGAGCAATGAGCTGATTATGATATTGGGTTTAGGTCGAGTCCTGGGATGGAGCTAATTTGAATTAGATTCATGAAATGGAGACCAGTTATCCATTAATCATTTCTTTTCTTAATGTAAATATATCTACTGCATTAACTAATTAAGGCCCCTATTTTCCATCTGTTGAATGGCATCAGTTTTTGGTTCTCTGCTCTGGTTTTTTGCTTCTTCATAGTTTGATTCCTGCATAGAGGAAAAACCAGCACAAGGTTTAGTTGGTTGCAGTCCAAAATTGAGGCAAAGGTTCATCGTTTCCTCCATTTTTGGTGTTGAAGAATTTACCCCTGGAATTAGCTGTACAACATTTTGCCATAAAAGCTTAATCATCAGCGTTCAGCATAGACAACTGTTCTATGTTCTCGCCCTTCAACTCGGTTTCTCTCAGAAAGGGATTTCCCACTTCGGGTATCCGTCTATGACGAAGCAAGGAATCTTCACCTTCACCTTGTCCCGCGTGATGGTGATGAAATTTTATAAAATCTCAGAAAAATTTCTTAACTATATTATATTTATAATTTAATTTGCATACTAATAATAATAATAAAAGGAAAATAAAGCAAGGAATAAATTATCGCGGGATCTTCAAATCCGAAGGAGACTCCGTGGAAATGGAAACAGGAAAGGTTATCTTATCATCCGGTTTGATTGACGGGACGGGGTGGATTTCCCCTGATTCTCTGGGTACTGGTACAGCAGAAGTCACGGCCGGATTCTTCTCATCAAACCTTGCGTGAAATTTATGAATCGCTTGATTTTGTGTAATGACTGTGGCAATTGTTAACAAACACCATGCAAGGTTCCTTATTCCCTGTAGTTTGCTTTGGTACCAATCGATCCAGTTGAAAAAATAGGGACCAAACCAAAAAAGACAAGAAAGTACACTGCATAATTGCAAATGAAGCAGGCAGCGGGCAAATCTGTAAGAAGTTATCGTGCACGTAAAAGTCTGCGTACATTTTACAGCTGAAATCATGTGAAAAATGATAAAAACGGATTTCCCATACGGAGAGGAGCCTTGAATAATTCAACCTGCTCCTCATGGGAAAATAAGAAAGCAAATTTAGGTTTCTCTTCCCCTATAATTACAAAAATAATATTACAATGTTTGTAAATTTTCCTTCCATAATATTATCTAAATCTTGGCTTCAACTTCCAGAAACTCTAATCCAGCCAATATATTTGGTTGTTTATCTATACATCAGTAATAGTCAAAGAAAGTCCTTGTCGATGATTTTATTACGTAATCAAATTATAAAATCACAGCCCATGGTCTTAGTAGCTTACTCACATCTCCCCTTTTATGTGATAGTTAAATTCAAAATATTATATTTTTTAATCTCGTACAGCTGGGCATTATTGTTTAGGTCAAACAGGAGTTTTCTTATTCCATATATTTGAGAGATGCTTCTCATTCTCTTTTGCATAAATGAAAAATCAACGCACCCTTGTGAACAAAATTCCAATGTTTTTGTGCACGATCTATGACCTACTTAAGAACCAAGAAATCAAATAAATTTGGCATTCCCCCCTCGTGCCCTCGTCTTCTAGACTGCAGTAGCGCATTAGCCTTGCATATATTTTTAATAAAACAAATTAAAAATATTCTATATATTTATAAAATTTTATTATTTGATTATAAAAAAATAAAATAATTGTCCGTCCACCAGATTTCGTAGCTGCTGTTAAAGCAGGAGCACTAATGGTTTGATCACGAACTCATTCTCCATTACACTTATTTCAATCATCGGTTTGTATAGATGGGTGAATCAAAATACAATTTAGTTGATGGCAGGTGGAAACTGGGAATTATGATTCATTTTACGAGCAGGGAGTGGTGTGCACTGCAGAGCGGTATGACCAGAATAATTTTTTAATTGCAGCTGTAACCTGTTAAACACATTTGTTCTGAAGAAAACCCAAAACCTTGAACAAAAACTAGCTTGACAGGAACATCTTTCGGTTAGTCGTTGCTGCAAGTGAACTATAGGGAGACAGGATGTTAAGTTTGCATGCAATTTGTGACGCTTTCAATTACTGCACCTCGCACATTAAGCCTTCCTGATCAGGTAAGAAACTACTCCTGTTTATTCTCGCGCCAGCATTAACCTGAATCGTCTTCCTTAAGATAGTATTTGTATTATTTGGAAGTTCCCACTTGTAATATGGCAGCCTTATTGTTTTACATAACAAATTTGCATTCACCGAACTGGTAATTCCAGGCAACACCAACCTTAGCTGCAGCATATTCCATCTCGATAGCTTCTGGACTTGGTCAAGTAACAGCACCAGTGGCAATCACAGCTGGGGCTTCTGGTGTGGTAAGCAAATCCATGAACAACTAGCTGGCTCGAATGAAATCGATATAGCTTGCTAACAGTAGCTTCTGTGTTGTTATTACGGTGAGAGTTGGGTCAGCAGTTAAAACGACGTAGTTGCAATGATGGCAAAGGTTAGAAGTAGAGCAGTTTCATTAGGCAACTCAACTGATCGACTTGTCAGACCAGAAGAGATAAATTTGACAATTTGATTGCCTTGTTCATTTGGGAGTATGGGGACACGTTCTAGCTTAACTGGCAACTTTTCTTCTCTGTAAACAGCTAAGCTGAAATGGTTGGAGTTTGGAATTCACACAGCAATCACAAGGATAACTCGAATGGAAGGGCATATCAAAAACCAAAATCATTGTGCTGTCCAATTAGCCATTTCTTCAGATTCATCACTTTCTTAGAAACAGAGTCAAAATTTTACCCTGCATCAACCACATGGAAGGATGGAATAGTGCGATAGCTTTGAATTTCGATACGACCGAGGCTCTCCCATCGTGGTAGGTGTTTCATGCCAACACTCCGTATTGCTTTAAAATCTAGAATCTTCTTAAGAATGAACAACAATCAATTCACACATGCCATTTCTTTTAGTTATATCAATATAAATTAAATATCCTTAAATTTTAATAATATTTCAGCATATCAAAGACGAATTGAAACGACAATAGCTATAGCGCGAAAAACCGAGAAACGACAACTTAATTGCTAAGAACAACAGGCCGCCAGTTCATTGACGAAACGCCTACGTGGCAGAAGGTAGCTGGAAGTAGCTAAAAAACCCACTACTACTTGGATATGCGAGTCTAGCTCTCTATTTCTTCTGCTTCTCACAGTTCATTGTTGTTATCGTCGCTTCCACCCCCACCACCGCTGCGGCAAAAACCACCATGCAAGCCCTGCAAGCACTATCTCTCCGACCATCTCCGCTAACCCCACTCCAGAAGAATAATCACAATGCATCAAAACGCCCTGCCAAAAAACTCTCTATCACTGCATCGTCAACTAATAACACGACCATTACAGCTCCTAAACGAGAGAAAGACCCTAAGAAAAGGGTCGTAATTACCGGGATGGGATTGGTATCTGTGTTTGGGAATGATGTTGATGTTTACTATGATAAATTACTAGCTGGAGAAAGTGGGATCGGGCCCATTGATAGGTTTGATGCATCAAAATTTCCGACGAGATTTGCTGGACAAATCAGGGGATTCACTTCACAAGGATACATTGATGGAAAAAACGATAGAAGACTTGATGATTGTTTAAGGTATTGCATTGTTGCTGGTAAAAAAGCTCTTGAAGATGCCGATCTTGGTGGTGAGAAATTATCCAAGGTTTGTTTATCTAAATTTGGTCTTTGGGTTTTTGGACTTTTACGTGGGTTTATCACGCTGTCTGGTTTTCTCTCTTGTTCGGTGTTTGTATGTGACTTGGGATTGTGGATCTGATTAGTGATTTGTGATCTGATTAATGATTTGTTGTAGTTTGTTCTTATTGTTTATTAGCATTTCTGTTTCTTCATTGTAGAAGATTTGCACCTTTAGGAAGATGGTAAACATGCGGGACAAAGTTGTTGTCCTCTGGAATGATTTACTGTGCTTGTTTCCTCCGGCTTTAGTTTTTTTTGAAGTAGGCTGGAAGTGGATTTAATCTGTGTGTTCAAGAACTATGGATGTCAGTAATATTGAATTCGCTGTTGGTTATATGTGTAGAAAATACGTCTCTCTTTGTTTTCCTTTTCTCCTTTCCACCTGAAGAAATAGATTGAATTTATTGTTCCTATTGCGATTCCCTTTAGTTTCTACAAGTTGAGACTAGCAGGACCAGCAAAATGCATGATAGTCTGAAATGACGAAGCAACTTTGCGTATATCCATGTAAACGATCAAGTTCACTGTTTTTTACCGAAAACATGTAAATCTGGCTTAAACTATATGGTAAAATTATCATGGGATGCCATCGAAGTTGCATATTTTCTTATATTTTGTCCATTGCAGATTGATAAAGAGAGAGCTGGCGTGCTGGTTGGAACAGGGATGGGTGGTCTTACAGTCTTTTCAGACGGTGTTCAGTCTCTAATTGAGAAAGGGCATAGGAAAATTACTCCATTCTTTATTCCGTATGCCATAACAAATATGGGTTCAGCCTTGCTAGCTATTGAACTTGGTCTCATGGGTCCAAATTATTCCATTTCAACAGCTTGTGCTACCTCCAATTATTGCTTCTATGCTGCGGCCAATCACATTCGTCGTGGTGAGGCTGAAATGATGATTGCTGGTGGAACTGAAGCTGCAATTATTCCTATTGGATTAGGAGGTTTTGTAGCATGCAGGGCCTTATCACAGAGGAATGATGATCCACAAACAGCTTCAAGGCCATGGGATAAAGATCGAGATGGCTTTGTAATGGGTGAAGGTGCTGGAGTGTTGGTGAGCTTTTTTCTGTTATTTTGCTAACAGTGGATTCAGAAATGAAATGCATTTGCATTTTAATGGTCATTCTGATATTTGGAACTAGTTTTTTAGTAAGAGCTTTGTGGTTTTTCTGGCAGGTGATGGAGAGCTTGGAACATGCAATGAAACGGGGTGCACCAATCATTGCCGAGTACTTGGGTGGTTCTGTTAATTGTGATGCTTATCACATGACTGATCCAAGAGCTGATGGACTTGGGGTCTCTTCATGCATTGAAAGAAGTCTTGAAGATGCCGGCGTGTCACCTGAGGAGGTACTTATTTCATTTTCTAGGGAATCGTCTGTCTTATTTCATGAAAATGATCTAACCTGTTGGAATACCTTCCCTATGACCCAATACTCTTGAATTCTAGTTGATAGGTAATCCTTGTTACTTGCTTTGCCTTCTGCCTTGTGTTGTACCCATTCACTACGTAGGTTTAAACTTTGTAAGAATGAACGAATGTTGCAAGTAAGATCAATGTATAAGATGTGAAATTGTGAGTGGTTTCAAGTATTGTCGAGGCTTTTTTTACTTGTACTGTTTAGCAGTTGGCAGGCCCAGCCTTGAATTAGTAGTGTTACTTCACATTGTTTTAGTTAAATCTGTCTGTTAGGTAGAGGCTGGGTTGAGAATTTGCCTTCAACATAATTTTAAGCAGAGTCTAGACTTTGAGGAATCACTCCGCTGAGTCCTTGAAGTTGCCATGATTCTTGTTATATAATGTAATTGAAATGGATTACAAGTCGATATGTTGTTGGAACTTTAGAAGAAAAGGAAAAATAGAAGTAAGATTCTGTTTCTTATGTTGCATTTTTAACAGCGGGGATATTTTTGATGTTTTGTAACTGAACTATTGAAGTACAGTTTATTGATCGATGAATTGGCAAACCATAACAAGATTGTAGTTTTATCTGGAATCAAACTTCATTATATAGTTTCTAAACACATAAATTTGGCAAAGAATTTGAATTAAAAGATCATTGCCTCATCTCTGTCGCCATGAATTGTATGGTTATTGTGTTTCTGAATGCTGTATTTTCACGAAGTAAACTTGTCCTATCTCATTTGCAGGTTAACTACATCAATGCACATGCAACTTCCACTCTTGCTGGTGACCTCGCTGAGATAAATGCTATAAAGAAAGTATTTAAGAATACTTCTGACATCAAAATCAATGCAACCAAGGTAACCTGTCTATGATTGTTCGTATTCAGTGTATGCTCTTTGTGTACTTGCACAGTTTCCATTCTAAGAAGGCTGGGGTGTCGATTTCTGACGATCTGGTGTTTGAGTTTCTGCTTTTTCTTTTTGATTCTTTCATTTTCTTTTTTGCAGTCTATGATAGGACATTGCCTTGGCGCTGCTGGCGGCCTAGAAGCAATTGCCTGCGTGAAGGCCATAACCACAGGATGGTTGCATCCTACGATTAATCAATTTGTACGTGTTGAAAATCATATTTCCTTGTTAATCAATGAGATTATCTTAGCGAAGTCTCTGATTCTGCTTGAATTATCTTACTGTTGCCTGTAGAATCCAGAGCCATCAGTTGAATTTGACACAGTTGCCAATAAGAAGCAACAACATGACGTGAATGTTGGTAAGTAAGACGGCGAAAACTAACCTGCTGTTTTGGTTTCCAACCAAATCAACCCCAAGATACTTAACCAGGATGTATTTTTTCGTCCCGTCTTTTGCAGCCATCTCAAATTCTTTTGGATTTGGTGGACACAACTCCGTGGTTGCGTTTTCTGCATTCAAGCCCTGAACAAGCACCCATCAATTGGTGATAGTGAGAGAGCAGGAGGCATTTTGCAGTTGTAGTAGAAATCAGTGTTGTTGGATGGAGAGTTGGTTGTAGAACAAGTTACCAGTGAGGCTCCTCTATCTTCTTTTGAGTTTGAATGGGTTATTTTTTCCCTCTCATTTTTCTTGGAAGTTGGGCTAGAGTCTGAAAGATGTACGAGTCATTTGGTTTTGGGTTCAATTTTTCAAGTCATGTAGTGGACACGTCTCGAAAGTATCGGGGTGTTCACTATCGTTATAATTCCCGCGAATGCTAAATTTAATATTTAAGCAACTTAGATTACCAATCTAATACCAATGTTGCCAGTTTTCTATCTTTTCTTTCTTTCTACGTAAAGCAAGCAAATTATTCTTTAATTTAATAATTATTTAATCAATTTCCATCTTCACAATCTGAATGTATGAAGTCATCTCTAAATCTACTGTTTCCCTCTTTAAACTAGATGCCTATATAAAAACTAAATAAACGAGGATAAGATTGATTTTCTTTTAAAGAACAATAGCTTTGAGCTCAATACTCAGAAGCCCTTGGATGGCGTTGGTGAGCCAAATGAATGGAAAACCGATGAACTGAATCAATTTAGTCGGTTCGGTTTGGTTTTATAATTTTTGGTTTGGATTCGGTTTATAAGAATTAAAAAATTTTAAATTTTGGTTCGGTTCGGTTATTGATCCATTAAAAACTGAAATAACCGAATCAAACCTAATATTTAATTCAATTTGTAATATTTATGTTGGGTATTTGATGTTAATTTGCTTCGGTTTGGTCCGGTTTGGTTCGATTTTTTAATGTTTATTTTGAGTATTTGATCTTAATTCGGTTATTTGGTTTGAAACCAAACCAAACCGAATATTTCATTCAATTCGGTAGTCGGTTTTCATAATAATTCGATTGGTTTCAGTTTCAAAAACTAAAAATTCGGTTTGGGTCGGTTTTGATAAACCGGTTCGGTTCGGGTACCGAACCGACCGATGCACAGTCCTAGTTGGGACTCCATTATGCATGTTTAAGATGGGCCATTAATTGGGCCCACATAGCCCAACCATCGCCCGCCACATTCCCGCCAATACAGAGCTCCATGTCTCTCCGCTTTCCCGCCAAAGCCACATTCCTTAGTCCATCCAAGGTGCAAATCCGATCATATTTTCCCCTTTCTCTCTATCACCATCTCCATACCTGCGCATTCTAGAGTGTGCCTGAGCAAGCGGGTCCGCGAGACTGTTGAAGATGGCTATCAACGAGGACAGAAGCAGTCACAAGCGAGCTTTCTTAGAATTTCTCGATCAAAACGTACCTTTCTTTATCTCTTTCCTTTTCCTCTCTTACATTATCTGCTTATGTATACATATATTTCCTAATCTCTCATGTTAATTGATTGATTAATTATCTTAATTGATGAATGGATCAGACATACAAGGATGAAATAAAAGCCATGATCAACCACAAACGTCACCGTCTCATCGTCAACATCTCAGATCTTCATGCTTTTCAGGACTTTGGCCCTAGGTAATCATGATATTCTAACTCTGGAATTTCTTTTTCGTTTTTCCTTGTCTCTTGTTGTTTGTGTTGCTTTATAAACCACCTTACATTTTTTTTTGGTGGATGAATTTTGTTAGGATTTTGAGGAATCCTAGTGAATACATGCAACCCTTTTGTGACGCGGCAACAGATGTGGCCCGTAGCATTGATCCCAAGTATTTGAAAGAAGGAGAGCAAATTGTTGTTGGATTTGAGGGTCCATTCGTGTCACGTCGCGTCACTCCTAGGCAACTTCTTTCTGAATTCATTGGTTCTATGGTCTGTGTTGAAGGCATTGTCACCAAATGTACTTCTTCCTTTCTCTCCTCATTTTATCTTTTACTGTTCCTTTGTGTATTATTCTATTTTATTCTGATATTTACGTTGGTTGAAAAAAATTTTATGCCTTGTTTGGAATAAAAATAGTGCAAAAGTTCAGTTATCTAAAATTTCTGTTTTTGCTTAATTATTATTAGTTATTATGTTTGTGGTTACTTTTGTGTTTATTGACAGTTGGGTAAATGTGCATTCTTCAAAAATTGCTCTAATTTCAGTTGTGCTTGCAAATCGTGCATCCATTATCTGCAAATAATGTCCATTCTTCTAGTTGTTTGATTGGAACTAATCGTCCAAAAACAGTTTAAATTCTTTGATAATGATTCCTGGTATGAATAAGTTGATCACAGTTCTTCACTTTCAGGTTCTCTTGTAAGGCCAAAGGTTGTAAAAAGTGTTCATTTCTGCCCTGCAACTGGGGATTTTACTTCTCGGGAATATCGCGACATTACATCCAATGTGGGTTTGCCTACGGGTTCTGTCTATCCTACAAGGGTAATGTTTTATCCTTCAGCTCTCATCCTTTATTTATCATCTATAAAGGAACATTTTGTGAAAGCCAGCATTTCAGGACAATCTTGGCAATTTGTTGGTGACTGAGTATGGGATGTGCACATACAAAGATCATCAAACCTTGTCAATGCAAGAAGTGCCTGAGAATTCCGCTCCTGGTCAGTTGCCAAGGACTGTAGATGTCATAGTTGAGGATGATTTGGTCGACTCATGTAAGCCTGGAGATCGCGTTGCTATTGTTGGGGTATATAAAGCGCTTCCTGGCAGAAGCAAGGGTAGTGTGAATGGAGTATTCAGGTAGTTCTCCCATAGTATTAAATGAGCCGCTCATGCCATATTCTATTTCTTCTTTGCGAAATTACTGTTTCTTCTTGAAGATTGATTATGAAGTGTTGATGTGCAGGACTGTTCTCATCGCTAATAACGTTTCTTTGCTCAACAAGGAGGCTAATGCACCAATTTACAGTCCGGAAGACTTGAAGAACATTAAAAAGATAGCTGAAAGAGACGATGCATTTGACCTACTTGGTAATTCACTGGCACCTTCTATATACGGGCATTCGTGGATAAAGAAAGCGGTTATATTGTTGATGCTTGGTGGAGTGGAAAAGATCTTGAAGAACGGCACCCATTTAAGAGGGTAAGTTGCATTTTGATTTTAATTTTCAGAATCATGTTACTCTCGAGGACATGATTGGACATGGCACATCTCATTTTTGAGTTTTTTTTTTCTTATTTGGAATAGTTCCTTAACGAATTATTAGAGTTTTCATCTTTAATTTCACCAAGTTGATGTTCAAAAAAAATTTTGATGTCTTCTTTTTTCTCAGTGATATTAACATGATGATGGTCGGTGATCCATCTGTTGCCAAGTCTCAGCTTTTGAGAGCAATCATGAATATTGCCCCTTTGGCTATATCAACCACCGGTCGTGGGTCTTCCGGTGTAGGGCTGACAGCTGCTGTTACCTCTGATCAAGAAACAGGTGAAGAACTCGATAAAGCATCTTCACTATTTTCTGGTGTTCATTTCATCTAATAACATCAAATATTTTCAGGAGAAAGAAGGCTGGAAGCTGGAGCAATGGTTCTTGCTGACAGGGGTGTTGTTTGTATTGATGAGTTTGACAAAATGAATGATCTGGATCGAGTTGCCATACATGAAGTTATGGAGCAGCAGACTGTTACTATTGCTAAAGCTGGTATTCATGCATCTCTAAATGCTAGATGTAGCGTGGTGGCTGCTGCAAATCCCATATATGGAACTGTAAGTAAGAATACTACAGTTGATTTTAGCGCGGTCATTAATGTCCTTATCTGAACTTTTCTTCTGGTTGCTTGGTGGACGTGCAGTATGACCGCTCCTTAACACCAACAAAAAACATTGGACTTCCAGACTCTTTACTTTCTCGTTTTGATTTGTTGTTCATAGTCTTGGATCAAATGGATCCTGATATTGATCGACACATTTCTGAACATGTCTTGCGTATGCATCGTTACCGTTCTGCAATTGATGGAGGTGGGTGAACTACTATTACCATTTAGCTACTGATATTCTGATGAATGCTAAATTTATGAAACTAAACCATTCAGGAGATGGGACACTTGATGGAGGCGCAAGATATGGAAGAGAAGAGGAAGTTGATGCTGACTCATCTGTCTTTGTCAAGTATAACAGAATGCTTCACGGGAAGAAAGCAGATAGAGGTCGGAAGCGTGATACTCTTACAATCAAGTTTCTCAAAAAGTATATCCACTACGCAAAGCACAGAATTCAGCCAGAACTTAGTGATGAGGTTGCTAGGAGATTTTGGTCTGCTTAATTTTCTGTTCCATTATCATCTTGTTTTTCTGTTCCTACAATTTAACTTGTCAGAAAGACTCTTCACTTGGTGAACTATGGTGGTTCTTATTGTTGCTCCCTGGTCTTGTAAATGGAGCGTAGTCTCTTTTTTGATAAAAAAAAGAAAAGACTACTGAGGATTCCAACATTTTTTCTGCAGGCATCGGAACATATTGCAACAGCATATGCTGAACTCAGAAGTTCTAGTTCAACTACAAAGGTCTGGTAGCTTCTAGTAATCAGAATTTAACTGTTACATATATCGATCTTTTATCTTATGATAAGTTATCTCTTTGCAGACTGGAGGAACACTCCCAATCACTGCCAGAACCTTAGAAACAATAATACGTCTCTCCACTGCACATGCCAAATTGAAATTGAGTCGGAAGGTACTTGGTTTATATCAATCTCGTCTTTCAGTTGCCAATACCATTGTAATATTAGCTCATAGGATCTATGGATTAGGTGTTTTACTCTGTTTACCTTTGCTTTTTAGTAAAGAATATGTTTGCCTTGGCAGGTTTCCAATGCTGATGTTGAAGCTGCTTTGAAAGTTCTTAATTTTGCCATATATCATAAAGAATTAACCGAGATGGAAGAGCGTGAACAAGAAAGAGAAAGAGAATTGGAGAGAAAGCGCAAAGCTGAGCGCCGTTCAGACAGAAGCGATGGAGATGGACACGCGGATGGGGAGATGGGAGGGTGAGTTGTTAAGATATTCTTTATGTACAATATGTTGTGTGCCCGATGAAGGAGTGAAATTATCATCATAATTCCTTCTATTTCTATGCTTCTGATGTAATCAATTCATAAATCCATTTTAGGACTTTGCTCAGCACACAACTAGAATGGACTTGTGTCCTAGATGACCAGAAGTGCTAATTTTTCCTGATGGAATTTTATTGTCCATGTGTTATTGTTAGTTCAACGGTAGATGCCATGGAAGTAGACGACCCTCCTGCAGAACAAGAGACCACTGAGCTACCTCCAGAAAGGTCTGTTTCTAGAATGCTATAAATGGTATTCCCGCGGGTCTCTTTTTTTTGAAGTTCAAATAATTTAATGCTCGTCTTATGACACTTCTGGGTTGCAGAATTCAAGCATTTAATTCTGCATTTTTAGAGCATATGCGCTACTTGGATAGCATTACCATTGATGATCTGGAGAATGTTATCAACGGAGGAGGTGCTTCTTACTCCAGAGAAGAGATAATGGTCTTGTTGCAGGTAAGATCGATCATAATTTGAATGACTGGAAAGATTTGAGGAGAGCAGTACGGAATTCTGTTTGACTTGTACATATCGGTTAAATTTAGCACCTCTCCCCCTCCCACAAGATTTTCTTTAGATGCTCCGTTGACCTTTACAGTACGTTATAATTTTGCAGAAACTACATGATGAGAACAAAATCATGATAGCTAACGGAAAGGTTCATATGGTGATATCATGAGCTGTAATAACCGCCATGACAATTTTGGCAAGTGCATCCCTTTCTCTTTTTCTGTCCATAGTTTCCTGAAACTTGTTGGGTTTTCCTCCCATGAAGCTCGATGATTTACAAGTATTTATTGTGTTTTTACCTTGGTACTTTTCAGGGAAGTGTGGACCAAATTCATAACTTAAATGGCATGAAGGAAATGAAGTTGAGAGACATGGGAGCCATTAAGCAAAGGTGTTGCGGTGGTGTGCTGAATGTCCAGTTGCAGAATTCACGTGTATAATTGCCTAAAATTGTCGAAATTAAAGAGAATATTATGTAAAAGTCTGCAATTAGCTCTTGTTATGTGCTCAAGAATAACATAGATTTATTACATTTATCATCTAGTATTGTGTTTTATTAATTAAACAATCATTGACCGAACAAGCTTGATATAGAGGATGTTATCAAAATAATTCAATTTACGTGAATATAATTCTTGATGATATGCCACTAATCACTGTTCTGTACAATTACAAGCCAAAAGGAGTAATTATGATTTTTGGTTATTAATTTAATGAATATATTATTGTTCATGCAGGATAATTATCGATCCTCATATTAAAAATGTTAAAATGGATTCCCGAATGATCCAAAGCGGGAAGCAGCGTGCCACGTGGTTGACTTTACACTCCAAACCGTGATTGCGAATAAAACAAAAACACGCATCAACCAGGTCCGACTTCAATGGCCACTTCCATTCCAAATCCTTTCATCCTACGAGCCTCTCTTCTTAAAACCTATCACAACTATTCTTATCTTCATTCTTTCTCTGCTAAACCTAATTCCAAGTTTCATTCCCTTCATTACCCTAAGGTACTTGCAACTTAAACCCACAACCCCATTAGTTTCTTCTTCTTCAACGTTTTTAAATTTTGTTTCCAGTTCTTTTTAATAGGATTTCGTCCTGTTTCTTTACAATGTTAGATGGCAGCAACTGATATGACAGAAGAAAACATTACAGAGGTCACGGAAACAGAAGTGAATGCCAAGAAGAAAATCTTTGTGGCTGGGGCAACTGGAAGCACTGGTAAAAGAATTGTTGAGCAACTGTTAGCTAAGGGCTTCCAAGTCAAGGCTGGCGTTAGAGATTTAGCCAAGGCTAAAACTAGCTTTGCTAAAGATAGCCCATTTCTTCAATTGGTTAGTATTTTTCATAATTGTCAACTCCCTTAATGGTTTCTATACCCTGAAATGTCAATTGGGTTATTCTAGTGACAAGTCTGTTTTGCAGGTAAAAGTTGATGTAACCGAGGGGTCTGCTAAATTAGCTGAAGCAATAGGGGATGATTCTGAGGCTGTAATTTGTGCCACTGGGTTTAGGCCTGGCTGGGATTTGTTTGCGCCATGGAAGGTTGTTTTTGTTATTCTTGTCATGAATTTTTTTCGTTTAGCCCATTCTTATTCATGGCGTATCCGTACTTTTCCTAATTATTTTGGGTTTGCAATGTCAGTCCTTTCTATGATGTTCAGACCAAAGAGAGTATCTTTTTGAGGGATTGTTTGTGTGCTGCACTTAAAACACCTAAAGGAATCATGATAAATGATTGAATTATCATTTTTATGAGCAAGTACCCTTAATGAATTGGAAAAATATGGCCCTGATCTGAAAAAGGCCTCTTTCAGGTACAGGCAACTACATCATTAGAGTTATAATTAAGTGTATGAAAACCTAGTTGCTCTCTTCTATTTTAAGATTTTTCCTATTTCAATGGTCATTTATCACTCCTGCTAAGCATGTTGCATTTCATATAACAAGACATGGGAGACATAATTGTTTATATGAGTGCAGGTGTTTATCTCTTTGTCGTGTTAGTCCCTGGACTATCCCATAGATAATGGAGGCTTCTGCTCTCGTTTTCTTGCAGGTGGATAATTTTGGCACTGTAAACCTTGTTGAAGCTTGTCGTAAACAGGGTGTGAACAGATTCATTCTCATCAGCTCCATTTTAGTTAATGGTGCAGCGATGGGTCAGATATTAAATCCAGCTTACATCTTTCTAAATGTCTTTGGACTGACCTTAATTGCTAAACTTCAGGCTGAGCAATATATCAGGAGATCTGGTATTAACTACACGATAATAAGGCCTGGTGGGTTGAGAAATGACCCTCCATCTGGAAATCTTGTTATGGAGCTAGAGGTATTCAGATTCACTGAATTCTTTTACATATAATTTTTGCTCCCAGTTGTTGAAGTTTATATAAAATCTGCCTGTAGGATACTCTCTACGAAGGCTCTATATCTAGAGACTTGGTTGTGGAAGTTGCAGTCGAGGCATTAGTCCATCCAGAATCATATTACAAAGTTGTGGAAATCGTCTCTCGTGCAGAAGCTCCTAAGCGATCGTACAAGGAACTTTTCAGTTCCATTAAGCAGAAATGAAGGATCTTTTCAGCTCTGATGTGGAACGTGAACCTGCAGGTTATTTTTCTGATTCTTCAGTGGGTGTCTGTTGGGGTTCATTTGCCGCCTACTTCCTACAAGAGCATCTAATACTAAACCTAATTGTGTTGCAGTTCTATTCTTGTTTTAATGTTGTACATTTGTAAATTTTATAAAATGACTTGTAGCTTCATTGTGCTATTATGTTCAATTTTAAACGTACGCAAGGAAGAACATGCTTGAAGAAAGAATGTTGGACACTTCATATAATTGCTTCCTGAAAACATTCACTCATATTCCTCTTCGCATAAACATAATGAACTTGAAAATGAAAGAATTAAACACTTGAAAAAATAATAATTGAAGACAAGTAACCAATCACGAAACTTAAAAGAACCAAGCAGCAAGAGAAGCTATGACTGCAACTGCAGCTGGAACTGGCAGACCCATCCCAGAGCTTTCCATGGGAGCAGGTGCAATTCCACCCACTTCTTCAACAGCAGCTGATGTTCCAAATGCAAAAAAAGCCACAAAAACAAAGATGGCCAAAACCATGGGCATTCTGCAGCTCTCCATTTGACTGAATTACGGGAGGTGAACTAACAAGGAGCAGAAACGACTTGAAATGGATATATGAGAGGTTTGATTTTGATCCTTAACGATAAGCGTCACTGAGGTGGAAAGGGTTTATATAGAGAGGATTGAAGGAAATAATGAAGGAATCTGACAGCTAAATCATGTGGGTATAACCACAAACAAAATCATTAAAGGGTATCGTGGTGACAGTTTAATTAATGGTGGTTGTTTCATGCTAGCGCATTAGACCACCTCTTCAATCATTCTTTTTTCCTTTCAAAGATATAAATCCACCTTTTGGGGTTAAGTGGCGGGTCTCATCTGCTACCTAATCCATAAAACATTACAAGTCATGCAGCTGGAAGTAGTACTAAATAAATACTTGTTCCTCAACTGAGCTAATTAGCTTAACTATCGGTATCATAGTGCCATAATTCAAAAATGTCGTGGACCAGGTAGATAAACCGTAGTTTCGTGGGTCATCCCAATTTGTAACGGTTAATTGGTTGTACACCCTCTCCATCTTCTTTTCTGGCCTAATTCCATTTTCCATCAACTAATAATTGACAAGAATGATTAGTTGTGGATAATTGATTATTGTGAATGATTGATAATGGTAGAGAATAGTAACATGAAAGATGAAAGATGAGATGAATATGATATTTTTATTAAGGATAACATAATTTTAAAGCCTAAAAAATGAACTTTTTTTTAAAATATGAAGTTAACATATAAAAAAAAACAGATATGGATCTTAATATGGAGCCCATCGCTTAGAACGAAACCCATGATGTTATATATGGGGTGGCCTCGTAGGCCTTGTCGGATCCATCATAAAAGCGATTATTACGAGTTTGCTTCACTGGAAATTGCATTTCTTTGTACTAAAATATGAAGTTAAACTGGTGTTTCTTTTAACGTGCATCTTTATTACTCATCAGTTTCATCATCGAGAATTACGTATAGCCCTTTTCTCTCAACTGCTCTGTCTTATAACCGATTCATCGATTCAGCTCCAATCTCAATAAGCAAGATGAGTCAACTGAACCCACCTCACCACCACCGCAAGGACCATGCACCCGACCAACTTCGAGAAATACAAGTCTTGATAATCTCAGCCGAGAATCTCAAGAACGTTAAACATGTTACCAAGATGAAACCTTATGCTGTTGTCTATGTTGAGAAAGATGTACACGTGGCCAAGACCCACGTCGATTACCACGGCGGCACTGATCCCATTTGGAATGAGACTGTGACTGTCAAGTTCAGAGACCACCAGTTGGATAATGACGTGATGACTGCGTTGAACGTGGACATATATGCTCATGGTCATGTTAGAGAGAAGCCGGTTGGGAGTGCTAGGGTTTTGCTTTGTGACGTTTTGAAAGGAGGAAAACCTGAGGAACCGGCTGATAATCCGATTCAGTGCATGACGGTGCAGGTTTGGCGGCCGTGTGGTCGGCCTCAAGGGTTGCTCAACTTGTGGGCGCCTCCGACTGGGAAGTTTCTGTTAAGGAGAGATTCTCTCTCTATTAATGCGAAGGAGATGGCTGAGAAGGAAAAGGAGGAGGAGGTGAAGGCGGAGACGGAAAAGGAGGAAGAAGGTGGAGCTTATGGCGGCGGCGGCGAGAGTAATGGCTTATTGAGGTAGAGCGTGCATGGTGGACATGTGTGGTGCAAGTGTAAGCATATTGTGTTGGAGTATTGTCGTTTAGATGATGGTTCATTTCTAAATTAGTGTATTGAACAAGTTGTGAAGAATAAAGACAAGTGGAAGGAAGTTGGTTGCATTTCAATCAATTGATGAACCCAAATGAAGAAGGGGGCTCTTCTACTAAAGAATTTGTAATTCTGAGATGACTATATCTATAGTACCCATGAGTTTGCTTTTCTGTTCCCACCATTAACAATCAAAGAATAAAACAGCAGCTCAAATCATTGAAATCCATACAAATTCAAAATCCAAAAACAACAACGAAATGAGAAATTTGATAGCATCTTACTCCTTAGTGTGGTGGTGGCCATTGCAATTTGAAAGGGATTGTATTCCCTAACATCAAACGCAAACGACAGAAAGTCTAGTTGGGAAAACATTTCAATGCTAAAATGATATGCTTTCGTTGAGAGTCAAACTCAAGACCAACTGACCTACGAAAGCCCTGCGCATAAAACTGCATGATTAAAAAATATTTACAATCAAATGCTGAAAAAACATGCAACCTCCACTGCGTTTATTTTTGACAATTGCACCTAAAGTCGTCGTTCCAAGCTGATATTTTCCTAACTTTATTTTTTTTATTTCAAAACTATTTTAAAAATTTAATCTAATTATGAGAGGAAATTAATATATATTATTCTCTTTTAATCCATCTAAAATTATATCAAAATGCCACCAACTTCATAACAAATCTCAAATCCAAAACCCAATATATATATATATATATATATATATCGAAGGATGTTATATCATACAAGCATGAAAAAGTGAAGTATCAGCTGAGCATAAGTGATTAAAATCGTAATGAAAATTACAGAAATGGGGAGAAAAATTAAGTTTAAGTATGGAAATAAATTAAGTAATTAACCCAATTAACTAGTCAAATAAGTTTCCGAGTGCATTTCTCTTGCCAGGCACCAACACTTTCTGAGCGACGCTTTGAGGCAAGACTGGCGTCATATTTGGCTCAATATCTCCTATAATCACTCCTTCCTTTTGCATATATTCCCACTTGTCCTGGAAAAGGTAGAACAATGCCATGAACGAGATTTGGGCTGTGAAAAGTACCGTCCACATTCTTGTATTTCCTGATATTTTCCTGTGGTAGGCATTTAATCCTGTGTAGATGTTGATAATACCCACCAGAGAGACTACCGTCCCTAGTAACCAATGTACGAAGTACCATGTACTTCTTCTTTTACTCCCTCTGCCGATGTTTATTGAGAAAAATAACATATATTAAATTTATTTTACGAGAATCGTCTTCGGAACTATAAGATTATTAATCTAAATAAAAGATAAATAAAAGAGAAAGAAGTTACAAATTTACCTCCGAGGCCTTAGAAATCCAACCACAGCTTGCACCCAGATTGCACCATAGAGTGCTAGACCAATCCTTTGATGATTGCTATCGAATGAATTTTCGAACGATATTATGGACATGATAGCTTCGCAGGTGGCTAGAAGCACGGATAATGCCTGTCAAATGGACACAAGAACAATACCATGATGACTTTGATGTTTGTTTAAGGGCTAATTATTGTTTAAGCAATCGAAAGGAAGGCGGCAGCCTTCATTAGTGGTTTACTTAGAGCTTAAATATATGGGTATTATGTTTGAAACTTGATTGAGAACTCGAGAAACGGTAAAAGTAAATTAGCATATGATTAGGATCACATGCTAATGTATTTAATTATTCAACAACTACAATCATGAAAGCATATATATCTTCGTTCCTAATGACATTAATTAAGGATGAAATGTGTTTATTGTAGATATGAAATTCCTAAATTACATCCTTTTCTTGCTTTTTAAGTATTCATGATCAATATTGTTTGAACTAATTTGATTTTGCTTTGTGTTCATAATATCCTATAGCTAAAGTGGGAAAAGAAAATGAAAAACAAAAGGGAAATTAATTGGCGACATCATTATTGAAGTTAAAGCAAGATGTGATAATTGAGAGTATGTTTACTGTATTATATACTTATATATATATACATATATATATATATATATACACACATATACATATTGCACTATGACAAACATGGTTTATTAATTCATGAGTAGACTTAACTTTACCATTGCTTTTCACTCCTTTTACTTCTTTGATATATTATTATTTTTTCAGAAGAAAGACTCTGAAAAGTGAATCGAAGAAGAAGAAGGAGTTACCTGCAAAATCAGATGGAGATAGAAGACAATTTTCCGTTTCAAACCATCTTCTTTAGGGGACATTCTGATAATGAGAATAGCTAGAGGTGCTAAAAATCCCAGCGACACCCATAACAGAATCCCATGAAGAGCAACATCAGGTTTCATTTTAGCACTTACCTGCGGATCACGTTAAGCATACAATATAAGTTAATTTTAATCTACAGAAACAAGGTTAAGTTGGAGAACTTATGCGCATACAGAAAGCCAGATTGCTAGGAGTAAAAAGATGAATGGAACTAAGCAAAGAACAAATGGAAAAACAGAAGTCGAAGAAGCAAAAGGGACAATGGGTACCTTGTGACCTCTTATGTTTTCATGGGATAAGGAAGAAACAGATGGTAAAAGAGAACCAAAGTAAATAAACATAGACAGAAATGCTAGCAGATGAAAGTCTTGCATTCTTCAACCTCCAGAATAACAAGAAATGCAACTAAAAATCCCCTATAATATTATTTTGAGTGCTGATCGCTCTTCCACCTTAGAAATGTAAAGAAAGATCCATAAGAAGATACGGACAGATTTCTTTGGCAACTAGAAAAAGATGCAAGAAACTAGTGGACAAACAAAAAAACGCAATTGCTTTTAATTAAATGAGGAAATAAGAAATGTGGGTTGGCAAATGAATACAGGGAAGGATACTGGCAATCTAGCAATGATAGCATGGTTTTTAGTTTAAGGACATGGGAGTTCATTTAGTGGTGGTTACAGTCTTGTTCAGAAAGCCGGGAATAGAAAAAGAAAAAGAGCAAATGGAAGTGGAGATTAGCAACTTTTTCAAAGACATTGGCAGCCTTTTCTGTGGGGCGGCAGCAAGCTCAATTCTCCAATGGATTGTGAACTTACGACATAGAGATACTGTGGATAGTGAGTTTGAATATGGTTTTCCCTTTCAACCATTTTCATCAAATATTTGGTAAAGGTACCACAAATGCCATTGAAAAAAGAGGGAGCCAAGTGCATGTATATGTATAAGACCAACCAACATCATCATTCTCTACGTAGAAGAGTTGTTAATTTCGTTTTGGTCATTGTAATCGAGTTTGACAAGCGACTCCTGGACCCATTTGATTACTTCCATACAGAGTTATATGCAAAAGAAATTTAGCAAATTGCACATGGCAATATCAATAGCATCCACGCAACATGAATTAGTTAATCCCCAAAGCACATCATTCATTAAAGGTCCCTCTAATGTGCTGCGTTGTGTTTTTAATCTTATTAACATATTCCCTCCATTCTTGTAAAGCTGAATTCTTTGATGGGGATGGTTAAGATGGCAAAGGGTAAATTTTGGTTTTTTAGTTAAATGGGTTCTCAAATGGATCATCATTACTAAGATTATAAAGTTGCATTAATCATTATCATTGAATTATATTAAATTAAGAGGAGTTTGGTGAACAGTCGGCGTCACCTTTGATTTAGGAATGCATGTCCGTTTGACAACCCACCACTGTTTAAGGCACCATTTGTTGATTTTAATTGTTAATCTTAGATAAATTAATGAATTGATAGCACTTAACATTCTAATCAAGTAAAGATAACACTGAACCGGCTTTATAACCTAAATTGCAATCCAGATGTGCCCTAAATCAAAGCCCCAATAACCCCGGAAGGAATATTTTGAGATTTAGACCGAACTTGCGACAAAAAATGCATTGCTAATACAAAACAGACCAGGTATAAGCGTCAAACTTTGATTCATATAAAACAAAGAACATCAACATTCCACATCAACTTCAGAGATTCAAAATGTAATATCAAATCTTACCGATCTATCAAGTACGGTTTGCAACCATGAGAAATAATCACTTAACAGGAAACGACAGTCTACAAACATGCAATCAAATTTAACCTCTTTGTACCACATCTATCGGATGATAGAATTACATGAATAAGTTAGGCTTGGAAGCCTTGTATGTTGTCTTCAGCTTCCTGGTTGGTGGTCTAACCTTCTTGAACACCAATGGGAACTTAATCTTGGAGTTGTGGAATTGCTTGGTGCTCTCTCTCTTGCATAGCTTAGCTGGAATGGTGGCAGTCTTGATAATCTGAATGCAAGGAAACCTGACTCTGTGACGTGAAGCCATCTCAGTGTACATCTGTTCAACAGCACCATTAAGAGTGGTGTCTCTGTATTCCTTGTACATGTTGTGGTACCCAGTTCGACTTTGGTAACGTAGCCAAATACCATAATTCTTGATCTTGGTAGGGTTTTTCTCAAATATCTACAAGACAGTTCCAAAATAAATAATATACATGAGGAAAGAACAAGTGAACTATAATTGACACAAACACTCGATTCAACCAAAAGTCATAAATTTCAAATCAAAATTTAACAAAACATCATGAAAAAGGTAACTTCCATAATAAAGCAAATCAGAAACGTTCTCATGATAAAATAACTTATGACCACATCAAATATTTACTACATATCCAACCATAAAGAGCTACTGGTCCATAAGAGCAAAACAACATACCGCTATAGAATCTATGCGGCACAGCATGGGATGTTAAAGTTCTATAGCATAACCATAAATAAAATTTCATAAAGCATACATAAGTTACATATTTCGAACTAAAATATGACCATACATGATACAACATCTCTTATATGTGAATAATAAGAGATAATAAATAATAGCAAATGTAGCTGCTTCAGTGTTCTCCCTAACTAGAATGAAAAAGACAAGGGAGAGAAAAAAAATAAAAGCAACACAAGTAATATTGCTTCAAGGGAACGAGCCAAGCAGGAACAAGAAAATATCCATACTGACCAGATAATGAAGCGCTCAAAACTTCAGATCAACTAGAAGTTCTTATATAGATTCAATCATGTACTCATTCCTTCATGCAGCTAACACACAATTCAAAATCATCTTCAAACATGAAGATAAACCAACAAACAACACATTTCCTATAAAAATAAGCCTACGGTATTAAATAATTGAGGAATAATTTGAGATGTAGTTGCTCCAGTGTTCTTCCAAAGCGGCGCTGAACAGCATAAGGAGAGTTAATAAAAGCAACACAAGCAATATTGCTTTAAGGGAACGAGTCCAGGAGGAAAGGATCATATCCACACTGACCAGATAACGAAGCACCCATAATTATGGTTCAGTCTTCGTGACTTCAACAATTTGCTTAATTTCACAGGCTACCCAATAATAAATTCAACAAAAATGAAAGTAAAATGTCCATCAACATGAAATAGAGTAATAACAAAAAAAATGTAGTGATCCCGAGTTACTCTAAGAAGAACAAGTACCTGAAAGAAAGAATATAATAAAAACAACACAATTGTATATTTAATTCGATTTTACATTTCAAAAATTCAACAATATTAATTATTAAAACAAAGCAAGTTTTGTTTGCTAGATATTAAAGGATTCCAGGAGATCCAAACACAGACTTCAGACCAAAATGAACTCAACACAAAACAATATACATCAGAACCACAAAAAAGCCTACAAAATACTGAATTCACATTATCTATACATATATACCTCGTTGATGGCGAGAATTTGACCATTGCTCTTCTTGACCTTCTTCAGCTTCCTAAGGAAGTACCTGCGCGTATGTTGAAACATATACCACTTAGAAACGCAACTCAAAAATTTCCACCATAACATTCAATCCTTAAAACAAACAGGAAAAACAACAACTGAACCGCACGCTCACCAAAATTTTGACTTAGCGCGAACCTCATTGGTGGCCCAGAGCTTCATCCGGTAGATCTTGGGGTGCTCATCGGACTCAGTTGGCAACCCTCTGCCCACGACCTGGTATTGGTGAAACTGCACAATGAGACAATTCAATCTAAGTTAAAACCAGTCCCTGATTCTTCAGGCAAAGTAAAACTTAATACGATTGAGCTAAATAAGGGCTTAAAGAAAGGATGGGCAGGTGAACTAAGTAGAGAAAGGGAATGGGATGCTCATCTACAGCGTACCCTGTAAACAACCATTTTTGGGCGAGGAAGGTGTAAAACAAGATCGGTGATAAAGCTGAGGTTTATGAGCAGTTTTCTTGTATATATAGGAATCACCTTCAAAACCCTAATTCTTGCCAACAACAGTGGGCATAGTGGTGGGCTTGTTTTGATATTCCGAACATATTTACTACAGCCCAGTTGAAAACGTGTCAGGCTTTTTCTAAAATATATGGCAAGCGGACGGTTATTTGATCAGAGATGTATAATAATATTGATACTTTGAAAATAAAAATAAAATAAAATAAAGAAATTGTAATTTATACAATGACAGGAGCTTCGCAGAAGAGATATTGGACATAAGTTATTAACAGCTTTTTGATTTCTTTGTAGATAAATTGCGATTTTTAAAAAATTATTACCAAATTGATTGTTGATTATTGATAACAAAAATCGGTCATCTGCTCAACAGATGTCAGTTCAGAGAGTCTGATCATTCCATACCAGGTTCTACCTACTAAATCCTACAACTACCAAGCTCACTCCATTATTTAGTTTTAAAATCAAACTCAAGGGCATTCGAAGCTTCAAATGACTATCAACTTCATTATATTCAATAACTCCTCCGTTTTCTTTTTATTTCATCTTCCTTCCTATATGTCCCTCGTCTCCTTCTCACTTTTTAACCATGCCGTTCTTCCACATCACGAGTGTATCTGGCTTGAAACTTCACCCGCAGCAGATCACCTTGCCTACCACCAGATTAAATCATGTTGCCTGTCCTTATTGCTTGCTGATATAAAATCTATCTCACACTCCATCCTTGCAAGCCCAGTCAGTCTCCCATTTACGATTCTTATCTCTGAATCTTCCAGCATGTTCAAATGCTCACCATTCCTGATTCAGTTATCTCCCAAAATAATCGATGGAGATAGAGAAGTCCATCAAATCCATGCAGGCATATTGCCGGTGATCTGGGAAAGCAATGATGGACAATGCTGAAGGTTCTGGAACCATGTACAGACTACCATCAAAAATTTAATTCAATAGTTTTACAGCAGAACATGAAGTTTCGTCCTCGTTGGCAGCAGTACTATTTAGTTCCTTCTCACCATGAGATAGGTGTCTTCGAATTCCAAGAGTCTTGTAATCCCAGACAATCCCGGATATCTCATCTTGAGGCAAAGTCAAACCCTGACGCTTTATTGATCCATGCAAGTTGCAAAAGAATTTCGGATCTTCTAGTTTAATATATTCATGCAGAACCCGTTCATGGTCTGGAATCCAGTTCCTTGGAAATGGAGTGTAATCACAGGAAGGAACCAAAGCCATGCGGGAGAATTGAACTCCCTCAATTGCATCTACGAGCCCCATCCTCAAAAGATCAGAATATTCAGGTGCAGAATTATTGCTACTTTCCCTAAGCGGTCTACTGAGGTTCCGCGAAGCAATCTTATACACCTTAGCACGTGATTTAAGTCTATACCTGGCAGCATAGAGCTTGGCCAATGAGCTACGTATCACGTACGCACAAAATCCAACAACCTTCTTTCGGTTATCTGCGTATCTATACCAATCAGCCATGGTCTCAAGAAACTTGTTCATTTGAGCATTACTGTGAGCTTGACTTGAATAAAGCATAGGATTACAAGGCAACGGCTCAGGATCTTTGTCACCCTTAACGAATGCAAGTCGCCTAAATTGACGAATACACTGTTGCAAACTAGCGGTAACTGAAAGCAAAGTCCCTACACCCTTTTCACTAACAATTTTGCCTCCACTTGCTGTATAATGGAGCGTAGGGTATATAATTCTACGACAAATGATATGGTCTAAAAACTGAATTCCCCTAGTTATGTGTTCAATCTCAATCTTAGAATTGTCCAACCTGATCCCTAGCTTACTCTCGCAAAACTCAATAATCTCTTTGCGGATTTGTACTGCATCCTCTCTAGGCCCTCGAATACCGATCAAGAAATGACCTCCATACCGAATGTAATCCATTTTCCTGGTTTTCTCTTTGCCACTAGATGGAACAAACTCTGGCCAAGAAGGGTTATGACACCCATCATCGATGGAATGTTTCCAAATTGAATCGTTTTTATTTGGCCTAAAAAACTTAACTATCTTCTCTTCCATTATTTGATCCAGTTCATTAAGACAAACATTAGCAAGCAATGGACTTAAGATCCCACAATGACCATAACAGGGTATTTTCGCTGCCTCCTCTGGAGCAAAATCAAAGAAAGTTCTTAACCAATAAGGGTCAGGTTTTGGCTCATTCTCCTTCAAAATTCTCTTTTTTGTAGCTTTCTTTTTTTTCTTCTTTCTCCACCCTTCACTATCACTTGTCTTCTGTAATTCTTGATTCCTCATTGGTGCTTTAAGTGCATTTTTCACTAAATTCAAAACTTTCCTATCTCCAACAACCTTTTCAACACATAGCATCACGACATCAGCATCAATGGTATCGAAAATTTCACTTAAATCGCCTCTTAAAAACCATAAATACCCAGCAAAATTACTCCTTATGGTCCTCATTACCGTGTGTGCATTTCTTCCGGGCCTAAAAGCGTGCGACTTACCTGAAAATCGTGCTTCAAAAAACGGCTCCATCACCATTAAAAGCACCTCCTGAACCACCCTATCCTGAAAACAAGGATCATTCGAGTTCAAGCTTGCTCTGAGCTTCGTTTGGGAGATGAGTTTGGTAAATGGCTTGTCGTTTGGGCTGCGTATTACTTGATGTGCCTTGTCGTTCCATTTGAAGCGGTTATGAACGACAGCGTCTTGGAGGGAGAGAAGGGAATGGAGAGTGTGGGCATGGAGAGCGTTACGTGGAGGGAATGTGCCAGTCACGTGGGCGCAGGAACGTTGATAGGCGAGAACCCACAGGTCGAATTTTGAGAGAAAGCCGGTGAGGTTAGGAAAAGCAGTATTTGAAGGTGAAGAAAAGGATTTGACCCAAAGAGAAGTGCAAATTTCGATTGGGTCTTGTTTGAGAAGAGAGTGCGGATCTTGATGAGTTGGGAAGGAGGCAAATGACCGATAAATAGGGAGGAAATCGGGGAAGCGGATTGTGGGAGGAAGGTGTTTGACAAATGTCCTGAGTGACATTGTAACGAAAAAGGTATGACTCAAAGTAACCCAACACTCATTTGCTGGAAGTATTTCGTTTACCCATAAAAGGTAGAAGAAGAACAAGAGAGAGCTGCCATGTCAGGATGATTATTATCGGCCATTTGAAGAATACCCGGGTGATATCGGTTTCAATTGGTTGGGGGTGACTGGTTGGCGGGCTTTGGTTATTTATAAGTTGGACGCTGCTTTTCAAAATTTCTCGCTCCTCGAATAGTCAATTACCCTAAAAGCAATGGCAGACGAAATCGCTCATTGAATTGCAATTTAAGGTATTCTTTAAAACCAAATAAGCTACTCCAAACATAACAATTATGGAATCAATAATTAAAAATTGCATTAAATTTTGTTATTTACTCATAGCAATATATGTATATATATATAAGCTTTATTTTCTTCCAATAAAAAACAATGTGGGTTCATAAATTAAAAAGAACCAATAATTGAGTTTTATTTAACTCCAATTAAGTAAAACAAAATTAGTATTAAAATTTTCAAAATACTAAATGTGCAAACAGTTAGATAGATTTGATTACCAAAAATAATGAAAGTTTTTAATTTAATATAATTTTAAGAATATAAATGAGAAATTACTGTAACTATTATTTTGACTTAACTGAAAATAATTAAATATTTAGAATATTAGTTTAGAAGGAAACCAGACAAAAAGAGTGTCTGAACATTCCCTGATTTATTTATTTGTTTGAATTAAACAAGGGCTTTACCTTTTTATATTGAAATTTAGTTAATTAAATAACAAGTTAAAGGTGATGGACAGTACATATATAAATTTTGATATTTCATGCATGGAGTACACGCTACGACAATGCTAATACCCCATGAAACACTGACCCTGCTCACGATGCAAACACACATGATTTTCTTGAATTTTTCTGGCCTATGCTCGCCCAACGACTTTCAATATGCCGACTACTTTTCATCCGAGAGGACACCATGTTGCATTGAGTCTTCTGACATGCCTCAACTCTGAATATTACAACTTGCAGGAGAAAATGTCCACATGTATATAATAAAAGTCAAAAGGGTTTGTTATTTGTTTCTAAGCAGATGATATCAAACCACCACCTAGAATTTACGAATGCTTCGTCTTCTTTTTAAGAAAATATCTAGAAGAATTGAAAAAATTCTTCAAAGATAATTTCAACAAACAGCGTCTGGACCCTTAAGCTTGATGTATCATGCATTGCAGAAAATAATAATGATGAACAGAGAACAGAAGAAAAACGAAAGAAATGCATCGTTTATTCGAATCTAGATGACTCTATTATATATATATATCATACTCACTATCGTTTTGTTACAACGTATCCAAAATCGTGTTTACACATTCACAGCCACTCTTGTGTCAATAGTTGCTGATCAATGAAAGAAGAAACGGAGAACTCCAACAAGAACCATCATTAAAGAAGCAAGAAAAATCAAGAAACATGGAGTCTAGGGTTTTGTAGTGGTCGAAAGATCGCAGTAAAAGGCAACTCTAAAATTGGGTTTACTGTTATGGCAAGGAGAAGAGCCAGAAGGAGGAACAAAACCCTTAGGAAGCATTGCGGAGAAGGGTCTGGTATTGAAGTTGTTGATCTGCCTGTTATCATGAATCTTTCTCTTTCTTTTTCCCTTCTTTTTGTGGTTCTTGTTCACTACTCCTTGATCATCGCCGTCCAAGTTAAAAAGCGTGGTGTTCTTGAGATAGAACACTTGGTAGTGTTTGACATGATGAACTTTGATGCCATTTTTGAGTTGTACTTCATGGGTAGCATCGGCAATGAAAAGTAGAAGGACTAACAGAAGGAAAAGGAGATGATTCAAGGTTTGAGTGAAGCCCATGAGAGATGATAGATTGCAAGTAGAAGCATTTGCATTGAGAAGGAAACTTTGAAAAGGGCTATTTTCTTTTCTAAATAGCCACGAGATTGGTGCAAGAAATTGTTAATCTAGACGAACTTTGAGACTGAAGTAAAAAGAGAGAAGAGGGTGCATAGCCGCATATAGGGTTTTATAAGCGCAATTAAGGGGTATTATTATTATTAAAACTTGAACTTTTACCTTATTAATTATTATTATATAGATAATAAATAATATAATATTTAATAAAAATTCCAATATTTCATTATATTATTGATCGCTTTCCGGATTTAATTGTATCTAATTTAAATTTATTTATTTTTTAATTAAATTTTTATTTAAATCAATTTGAACTAGTATAAATGTAATATATAATAACCAGCCATTTTCCTTTTTCTTGGAAGAATTTTAGTTGCTATGCTCGCGGGGCTTTCTGGTGTGAAATTGCCGATCCTGTTGTCCGGAACCATTTTCCTTTGCTTAGCTTTCTCCCTGGATCCGTACTGCGACTTTCTGTTTTCCTTTTTCCATGATATAATTTGTTATGTTCTTATTGAAAAAGCTTAGGCAATCTCCCTTTTATTCAGTCCCAAATGGGTTGCTTTTTGTTGGAGAGTTGCCTTATGGGCTAGAAGGGTCATTTGGTCCCAAAATGGATCACCTGGTATGTGGTTCTTGTGTCAGTGCCACCTATCCTGTTGCTATGTGCTCTATCCTACTTTGTAGTATTTTGATGCTTTGGAACGTGCAGAAGTTGTTTAAGAATTGAATGTAAATGCCTCAACTCCATCTAATTCATGTGCCGTAACAGTTTAACTTGCTGTTTCCATATACAATCTGTAGGTATTAAGTAGCTTTGACCATTTTTCACTCAATAGCCTGTAAACGTGGGACTTTATAGTCACATGTCATTCGAGTGTATTCCTGCAAATGCCTATTATTGGATGTATATTTATGAATAAGCTGAACCTCTTTGTGACCCTGACATCTATTCTCACTTTTGCTTGTGCTCTCTCTTGGCTTTCGGAATCTAAAATCTGAGCTACCGTTTAAGCTGGTATATTGTTAGAATCTTATAATCTACTGCATTAAATATCATGTCCTTGAACACATTGCAGATAAGAACTCCACCTTCTCTCTACTGGTCATTCCCCTCCATGTCAATTTTTTCAAAAGGACTTGCTTATTTTTTGTTTGGGTAGAAAAGGAGACAGAGTTCGAGTTTTCTCTATTGGATGCTTTTGTTACTAGAGTTGCCATTGGCATCCATCCTAGCTTACAAATACGTTGATGGTAATCATTCATGTGCAAACTTTCTACTTTCTTTCCCAGGTGTGTTTTTTACCTCGTACGCTTACTCGGGCTCCTAAGGGTACCACAAAGGAAAAGGCAATGAAAGACAATCTGCTCAGATTTTAAGATCTTGAAAATTTAAAGCTCGCTGAAGATTCAGCAAAGACATGTTTTGAAATGTAATCAGTGACTACCGCTGGTCTTGCCCTAGAAATTGCTTATTTTCACACCAAGGTTGCTGCATTAAACATGTACTAAACATGTACTGTTATAATTAAAATTTGAGAAAATAAAAAATAGAAATACATAGATCTACGTGAAAAATCCCTAAATAAATAAGAGTAAAAATCACGGATAAAGGATTGAAGAATTTTATTAAAAAGAAAATAATCTTGAGTTACAAAACAAATCAAAAAAAATACTCTTAAATTTTTCTTTCTTTCTCTCCTATTTTCTCTCATAGGATTTGTGATATGTGGGATGCAAAACTGATGCCTTAACCTCTCCTATTCATAGGAGAGGCAAAACGCATACCATTTACTTTTTTTTTAATATGAGTAAATAATTTCGGCATCACCTTCAACAACTGTTTCAACAATTTTGGCGTCGCTTCAACAATTACGGCTGCCTACAAGATAGCCCATCTCACAATCTCCCACTTGAAGATTTGATTGAGAATCAATTAGATCTTCACACTATTCTTTCGTCCTTGTCCACTTATGCTGCTTATGCTTCTGTCAGGCCACTAGAGAATCGACACCACACAAACTTGTCAGTATTAACTGTCTTTGTCATAAAGTTTGTCAGGTTGTCTTTAGTATGAATTTTCTGCATATCCACTGTGCCCTCTTCCACTTTCTCTTGAACGAAATGATACTGGACTCGTATGTGTTTTGACTTGGAATGAAAAACTAGATTCCTTGCAAGATGTAAGACACTCTGACTGTCACAAAACAGAACCATATTTTCTTGTTCATGCTCGAGTTTCTCCATTATCATTTTCAACTATACTGCTTCCTTATTAGCTTGTGTAGCTGCTACATATTCTGCTTCTGTTGTTGAAATTATCACAATTGACTGTTGATACCTAGCTCACGGCTCCGCCAGTAGGTGTAAACATATACCCTGTTGTAGATTTACTTTTATCAAGATCACCTGCATAATTCGAGTCAACATATCCTCTGACAATAAAGTTTAATCATCCATAATACATAGCAACATCTGAGGTCCCCTTAATGTATCTCAGGATCCTCTTCACTGTATTCCAATGCTCTCTGCCAGGATTTGCCATATACTGACTCACTACTCCCATTGCATGTGCAATGTCTGATCGTGTATAAATCATTACGAACATTAAACTCCCCACTACTGATGCATACGATACTCGAGACATTTCCATCCTTCCTTCTTCATTGCTAGGACACATACTGGAGGATAAATTGAAACTAACAGGAAGTGGGGTAGAAATTGGCTTACAGTCTTGCATGTTGAAGCGTCGCAAAATCTTCTTCAAATAATTTTTCTGAGAAAGCCAAATCTTCCTGTTGCTTCTGTCTCGGTGAATTTGCATCCCTAGAATCTTGTTTGCTGGTCCCAAGTCATTCATTTTAAATTCCCTAGCCAACTACACCTTCAATTTTTCAATATGATCTTTGTTGGAGCCTACTACCAACATGTCATCTACATACAACAGCAAGATAATGAAATCACTACCAAACCTCTTGAAATATGCACAAGAGTATGCATTTAATCTGTTGTATCCAAGGCTCATGATGAAGGAATCAAATCTCTTATACCAACACCTAGGTGCCTGCTTTAAACCGTATAGAGATTTTTTCAACCTGCAAACCAAGTTCTGCTTTCCTTTTTCTTCAAAACCTTCTGGCTGGAGCATATAAATTTCTTCTTCAAGATCTCCATGAAGAAAAGTTGTCTTCACATCTAGCTGTTCCAGATGTAAGTCAAATGTAGCACACATTGCCAGAACTACCCGAACAGTTGTCAATCGAACCACAGGAGAAAATATTTCGTTGAAGTCAATCCCCTCTTTCTAAGCATATCCTTTTTGTAACACCTTCTCTCGATGAAACATGTCTCCCGTAACGTACTTATCAACCTTCCTCGACGAAAGCCAATAAATACGCTACAAGGGATTAACTTTCCTTTCATTTACATCATAGAAAAAAAAATTTGATTTTTCTTTTTGTTTTATTATTTTTACAAAAATTTGTCATGGTGTGGCCTACGTTACGATCGCCTCACAAGTTGCATATGTTACAACCTACATAATAACATTGGTGCATCTCATTTGAATCCTCACAAGTC
>CANYBF010670216.1:0-15184 GCA_948192965.1 Dalechampia spathulata
TCATTCTTGATTACATGAAATGCTTAGTTCATCTTTGCATGCTTGGCCATCATGTTAAGATCCTAAATTACTATTGACTAGTGAGAATTAGCATTAGTAGTGGAAAAATCATGTTAATCACTCTAGTTAAAAGATTGTTGAAATCTACTTCTTAAGAATAACTTAATATGACATATGAGTTTATTGATTCATGTTTGCATTTGTAAAGTGAGAATTTTATGGAAAATAATGTGAGTATATGTTATATAAGCACGAGAGTGTTATGTGATACAAATGAAAATGTCATTCATATATTGGATTGTTTAAACATTGTTCCTATTTGATTTAGCTAATTAGGAATTGAAGGATCATTTTTATTATTATTATCATATCTTTTACCATTTTACTGGTGACATCATAAAGACTTAGGAATTATTAAGTTTCATAGGAAGAAATGAATTTTATGCCCCATTTATCTGAGTTCGATACCCTTCTCACTCGATACTAAATCCATAGAGACTAAGGGATTTATTTCTGTAGCAATTATTATTTTTATCACAACCCAAAATCCCTGCTTCACTTCCTATGAATATGAGTGTGATATATGAATATGACTATAACATGCACGATGTGCATGGGTGCAAGCATGTTGAGGTATGAAATGATATTGTACTTCTTGATTAATGTAATGAGGGATGTTATATGTGTTGAGTGTGATAGTATGTTAGATAAGAGAGGAAGATGTTTTAATGATAGAGTGGGTTGTTGCTGCCTTATTGAGAAGTGTGACTTCTTTGAAGTATAAGGGGCAAACACCATGTTTAGATGGATGTTATTGATGGTTTAGAAATGGATTTTGGTTAGGTACCTTGTGAACAAGTGAATGGCATGTTTGTTATTATGAAGGGGAGAGTGGTACGGATGTACGGGTTACCGTCCGGGCATACCAGACAAGAGAGATGAGTAGCATTAGGCTTCTGCAGACCGTATGGGCGTACCAAAGGGTTATCCAGCCATACCGATGCTTGCAAGAAATTTAGCTTGTCAGGTAAAATAAGGTGGTATAGGTGTACCAATGGGGGTACGGGCATACCATTGCTCACAGGAAAATAGGGTATCAGTAGATATCATTTGGTGTGGGCATATCAAATGTGGTACGGCCATACACGACTTAAGTTTGACTTTTCAATGGATAAGTATAAAGATTTCCTTGCTTTTCTTTCACTTTTACCTTTCTTAAACCCTTAAAAATAACAGAGTTAGAGTTCCTAAGCACCTAGGAGTTGAGGGCTATAAGATGATGGTTATGATTGTTAGTAATGAAACTATGGGCATACATTAGGAGTAGTATTGCTACAAGTTTGTGCTAGTTGTGATGTTTGCTTCTTTTCTTATCATAGGACCTAAGCAGGGTCCGGAGGGATGATGTGTTTTCCTTCTAGAATTGTCCATGGTTTATCTTTTCCTATGATGCACTTGCTACTTGTATATTAAGTGTTATGAACATGGAATATCATGAATCATACATGCATAATCATGGCATGCATCAAGAAGTATAAGGAGAAAAAGAACGAGAAAGAGAGAGATGCTTATGGAGCTATATGCTCTAAACCTACTAGGTCATACAGATGATGGATTCCTTTGAGGAATCATACAATTTGATGCCCTCCCTATAGAACATGAGTCTCAAGACCTACAGTAAAGAAATAGGTTCATAGAACCACACAGTTAAATGCCCTCCTTTGGGAGATGAGTACCGGTACCTACAAGGACCTAGTATGGAATGATATGTGCACATTTTATAGGAAAAGAAGAGGGAAAAGAAAGAAAGGAGAGGATGAGGGAGAATGCATGGCATGAATGCATTCTCATTATCCATGTTGATATATGCAACATATTCATTTATGTATTCTTATTGTTGATATGGGATGATGGCTCTCTATGATCATGCTATTATTTGAGTGCGAGTGTTTATTGACTTGATATGATGTGATGATGCTAAGTTTCGTTGACTTCATTATGATTATTGATGGTTTACTATTAAGATGTGTATGTGATTATATGTTTCACTAGCACCACTAAGTTTTATACTCAACATTTATTATTTGATGAACGTAGGTATTGAGTTTTTAGGAGAGTGACCGGTAGAGCGTAAAGAGTAGTGATCATCAACGTCAGCAGAGAAGCTCCATTCTTGAAGTGGTACTGGACTGTAGAGGTATACTCCCGCTTTTTTTGTTATTGTAGTCCATATTGATCATAGAGGCAGTAGCTGTTATTGTATTCTTTTGGTGGTGATACTTTTAAAGGGTGTAATTGTAATAAACCTCAATGTATGACCTTAACATCATGTGTATATATGTATCTAAGTTTTTTGCTAATCTCAGTTGTTGAATGAATAAATGTATGGATATCTAGGTTATGGTACATAAGGTTTAACATACGCCACACTGCCATTCACTTATCACCACTAAATACAGTAATGTGTACCCATATGACTAAAAATAGGTTATATAGATGATGTATCCGTTGTGGTATGGGTGACGGTTTCTTTATGGGAAATCCATATTCATACTATGGAAGCATGTTACCCTAGGTATGGACTGTGCATGACATGTTATAGTGGTATCAGAGCTATGGTTTAGATCGTATAGTTATGGTTTAGCTCGTAGAGCTATGGTCTAGCTCGATGTGTAACTTGTCTCTAAGTTAAGACTACTGCCTATGATCAATAAGCTATATACAAGGAGTTTGCGAGTCCTTACCATTGCTAACCTATATGATCTATATTTATGTGTCACATATTAGGTTTAATGATAGACCAAGCTATTATTATCAGTGAGGAAGGTGGAGGTAACTTTAACCCCAAGAGAGTACATCAGATACAGGGAATATAGTTGAAAGACAACCGGGATAGGAGGAACAGGGGGAACCCAGTGAGAGGGTGCCTCGAGTTGATCAGGTAGATGCTTTAGCTGTAGACCCCATGGCAACTCAGTTTGCCCAATTTCTTCATTACTTGAAGTCATAGGGTCAGACTTTACCTGTCACTCCAGCTCCACCTCCAGCAGTACTTAGAGAGGAGTACAAGATGGGCTTCAAGAAGTTGAGATCCTATAGAGCTACCAATTTTGTTAAGACAACTGATCCATATATGGCTAGAGCAGACACAAAGGGTGCTGTGTCAGTTGAAATGTCCCGAAGCAGCAAAGTTTAAATATACTATTTCATTATTACAAGATGATGCCTACAAGTGGTGGAAGACCATTCCTTAGAGTATGGCAGACCCTCCAATACTGACATGGGATGACTTCCGGAGGGAATTTTGTAAGAAATATATGCCAGTTACCTATATAGATTAGAAGCTACATGAGTTTCTCAACTTAAAGCAGGGGGTATGAGAGAGAGTTTACACGATTGGTCTATTATGCAACAAATATTTTGACATCTGGTTGAGAGAGATGCAAAAGGTTTGAACAAGGGTTGAACCTTTGGATTAGGGTGTTGGTTCAGGGTTTTAATTTTGAAGATTTCTCAGCTTTGATGGCCAATGCATTGAACCAAGAGCATACTATAAAAAAGGAGAGTGCTCGTTCTAAATCCTTGAGGAGAGCATTCAGAGGGTCGAGTTCTTCATTGGGATTCCAGAAGAGGGGCAAGTTCAAAGGTTCCTTTTCTCCATGATTAGTTGATATCAAATCATCACCACCTTGACATACACAGAGTGGAAGATCTATATACCATAGTGATAGTACATGTACGAGACTGAGTTTATGTCGTACTTATGGCCGAGTGCATCATGTAGCTTATCGAATGGGTACAGACTTGTGTTACCGGTGTGGTAGTGAAAGCCATTATGCAAGAGAGTGTCCCACATGGTACGATATGCCAGTGCATACTTTTTTAGAAGGTAGAACCTACCAGCAGAATCTGATGCCTAGATCTAGTTTGGGAGGTTCATAGAGTTTAAAGAGAGGTAGAGGCAAGGGGAGAGGCCGTGATGGAGGAGGTCATGGTTCTAGTCAAGGATCCATGAATCAGATGGTTGGGGCTCTTGCTAGAGTATATAATTTGGTACAACGGGATGATCCACATGCCTCTGATGTGGTTATTGGTAATGTTCTTATTTCTAATCATGATGCATTGCTTTTATTTGATCTGGGTTCTTCGCACTCATACATTAATACGATATTTGCTCATTTGCTTGATATAGCATGTGAGGGTTTGGGTTATGAAATCATTGTATCGAGTCTGTTAGGAAGGGATGTGATAGTTGACAGAGTGTATAGATAATGCCCTTTGCTTATTCATGATGTTTATTTTATATCTGACTTGGTGGAAATGCCTTTTCGTGAATATGGTATTATATTGGGAATGGATTGGTTAGCAAGGTATAGGGTAGTGATGGATTGTCAACAGAAGATAGTGACTCTTCAACATTCAGAACATTCCATAGTATTGATTAAGGGTAATGTACCGTCAGTGACTGCTCACCTAATTTCAGTGGTGACAACACATAAATTGTTACTACAGGGCTGTAATGCAATATTGGCACATGTGATAAATGTGAGATAGAGGGGAGTATGGTTTGCAAAGATTCTGATAGTATGTGACTTCCTAGATGTGTTTCTAGTGGAATTGTTAAAGTTACCACCAGAAAGAGAAGTAGAGTTTGAGATAGAGGTGTTACCGGTTACTGAGTTGATTTCCATGACACCTTATCATATGGCACAACTGGAATTGAAAGAGCTGAAGATACAGTTGTAAGAGTTATTAGATAAGGGTTTCATTAGACCGAGTATTTCACCATGGGGTGCACCTGTGTTGTTTATTAAGAAGAAGGATGGTATGATGAGGATGTGTATTGACTACAGACATTTGAACAAGGTAACGATCAAGAATAGGTATTGTTTACCGCATATTGATGATTTGTTTGACCAACTCAAGGATGCCACAGTGTTTTCAAAGATTGACTTGAGATCGGATATCACCAACTTCGAGTGAAAGAGGGTAGTATAGCGAAAACGGCTTTCAGAACTCGTTATGGGCACTATGAGTTCCTAGTAATGCCATTTGGGTTGACGAATGTACCTACAGCATTCATGGTGCTAATGAACATGGTTTTTATGGATTATTTAGATCAATTTATTATGGTATTCATTGATGATATTTTGGTATATATGAAGACTTAGGAGGATCATGATAGGCACCTGAGATTGGTATTGCAACGATTACGAGAGAAGTAGTTGTATCGCAAGTTGTCCAAGTATGATTTCTGGTTGGAATGAGTGATATTTCTTGGACATGTGATTTCAACTGATGAGATTCAAGTGGATCTGAGTAAGATGGAAGCTATGCTTAATTGGCCAACTCCACTGAATGTCATCAAGGTTTGTAGTTTTTTGGGGTTAGCCAAGTATTATAAAAGATTTATGAAAGGCTTTTCTATGATTGCCATGCCATTGATGACTCTTCTATGGAAGGATATTCTTTTTGTTTAGATGGATGAATGTTTGCAAAGTTTTGACAGATTGAAGGAATGTTTGACTCAGGCTCCAGTTTTGACTTTGCCCATACCAGCTAAAGAATTTATAATCTACAATGATGCTTTGCTTAATGGTTTTGTGTGTGTTCTTATGCAAGATCAGAAGGTGATTGCTTATGCTTTGTGATAATTAAAGCCACATAAGAAGAACTACTCTACACATGATCTGGAATTAGTAGCTATCATCTTTACGTTAAAGATTTAGCAATATTACTTGTACGGGAATTATGCTACATGTACACAGATTGCAAGAGTTTGAAATATTTGGGTACACAAAAGGAGTTAAATTTGAGATAATGATGCTGGATTGAATTGATCAAGGATTATGACTGCATGATTGATTATCATCCGGGGAAGGCTAACTCAGTGGCAGATGCATTGAGCTGAAAAATGTTTGTTGGGTTGAAATAGTCACCTTTGATGTTGGTATGGGAGATGTGATAATTACATGCTTCATTGACAATGCAACCAGAATGTATCCTAGCACGGTTACAATTGCAAGTGAAACTAACATTAATCATATAGATTCAAAGAAGTGCAATTAACGATGAGGAGTATCAGAAGCAGTTGTAGAAAGTGCAGAGGGGTAAAACTACACTTTTTATTTTGGATGATGATGGTAATCTGAGGCATGGAACACAACTATATATTCCTATAAATGAAGAGCTAAAGAAACAGATTCTAGAGGAAGCTCATAGTTTGACATATTCATATCACCGTGGAAGTACAAAGATATCTAGGGATATGAAACAATGTTATTGGTGGATTGGTATGAAGAACGATATAGGGGATTATATTGCTAAGTGTTTGATATGTCAACTAGTCAAGGTAGAAAATCAAGTACCAGCAGGGTTAATTAGCTCGTTATTGATACTAGAGTGAAAATGGGATCGTATCACAATGGATTTTATCACAAGGTTACCGATGATGCAAGCTAAGCATGATGCCGTATGGGTAATAATGGACAAATTGACAAAGACAACTCACTTCTTACCTGTACGTATGGATTATAGCTTAGAGAGATTGGTAGGATTATATATGGATGAGATTGTCTGGTTACATGGGATTCCATCCTTTATTGTGTCAGACAAAGATCCACGGTTTACGTTACAATTTTAGGGTACTTTCAAGAGATTTTTGGGTACTAGAGTTCATTTCAGTAATGATTTTCATCCTCAAACTGATGGATAGTCAGTGAGAGTGATATAGATTCTAAAGGATATGTTACGTGCATGTGTTTTGGAATGCGAAGGTAACTGGGATCAGTACTTGCCGTTGGTTGAATTTGCTTACAACAACAGTTATCAGTCTAGTATACAGATGGCTCCGTATGAGGCATTGTATGGTAGAAGATGTCGGACGCCTTTATGTTGGGATGAGGTTGGTGAATGGAGGTTAATTGGTCCTGAACTAGTATAGCAAGCTAAAGAACAAGTATAGTTGATTAAGACTACACTGAAAGCAGCAGTAGGTAGACATAAGTTTTATGTGGATTTGACAAGGTGAGACATCGAGTATAGTATCAGAGATAAAGTGTTTCTCAAGGTGTCTCCTTAGAAATGGATTATGCGATTGGGTCAGAAGGGTAAATTGAGTCCTCATTTTATTGGACTATATGAAGTGCTAGAGAGAGTGGGACCATTAGCCTATAGATTAGCCTTACGACCAGAGTTGCATCAGATTCATAATGTATTTCATGTTTCAATGTTGAGGAGGTACAGATTAGATCCATCATACGTGTTACCAGTTGAAGCAATTAAGATTTAGCCAGATTTATCTTACAGTGAAGAGCGATTCAGATTTTGGCTAGAGAGACTAAGTAGTTAAGGAACAAATAGATACCTTTGGTTAAGGTCTTATGGAACCATCACACGGGATATGATGTACTTGGGAAAGAGATTTAATTACGAGGGAGCAATATCCTCACTTATTCCCTAGTAGTCCAAGTTAGAATTTTTGGATGAAATTTCTTTTTAGGGGGAGAGAGTTGTCACACCCACATTAGGACACTTGTTGTGTATTGCATTGTTGATATGTGCAATGATAGATGAATGATAGGATTTATATGTACATGTCTATGTATATGCTTATGTATATGGGATATGTATATGTGTGTATGCTTCCTATGAATGTGAGTGTGATGTATGAATATGACTGTAACATGCATGATGTGTATGAGTGTAAGCATGTTGAGGTTTGAAATGATATTGTACTCCTTGATTAATGTAATGAGAGATGTTGTATGTATTGAACATGATAGCATGTTAGATAGGAGAGGAAGATGTTTAATGATAGAGTAGGTTGTTGCCACCTTATTGAGAAGTGTGACTTCTTTGAAATATAAGGGGCAAACACCATGTTTAGATGGATGTTATTGATGCTTTAGAAATGGCTTTTGGTTAGGTACCTTGTGACCAGGTGAATGGCATGTTTGTTGTTATGAATGGGAGAGTGGTACGGACATACATGTTACCATACGGGCGTACCAGACAAGAGAGATGAGTAGCATTAAGCTTCTAGAGACCGTACGGGCATACCAAAGGGTTGTCCGACCATACCGGTGCTCGTAGGAAATTTAGCTTGTCAAGTAGAATGAGGTAGTACGGGCGTACCAAATGGGGGTATGGGCATACCAAATGGGGGTATAGGTGTACCATTACTCGTAAGAAAGCAGGGTATCAATAGATGCCATTTGGTACAGGCATACCAAATGTGGTACGGCCGTACGCGACTTAAGTTTGACTTTTCAATGGATAAGTACAAAGATTTCCTTGCTTTTCTTTCATTTTTACCTTTCTTAAACCCTCTAAAATAACATAGTTAGAGTTCTTAAGTGCCTAGGAGTTGTGAGGTCTATAAAATAACAGTTATGATCATTAGTAACAAAACTACGAGCATACGTTAAGAGTAGTATTGCTACAGGTTTGTGCTAGTTCTGATGTTTGCTTCTTTTCTTGTCATAAGACCTAAGCAGGGTCCAGAGGGATGATGTGTTTTCCTTCTAGGATTGTCCATGGTTTGTCTTTTCTTATGATGAGCTTGCTACTTGTATATGAAGTGTTATGAACATGGAATATCATGAATCATACATACATAATCATGGCATGCATAAAGAAGTATAATGAAAAAAAGAGAGAGAAAGAGAGAGATGCTTATGGAGCTATATGCTCTAAACCTACTGGGTCATACAGATGATGGATTCCTTTGAGGAATCATACAGTTTAATGCCTTCCCTATAGGAGATGAGTCTCGAGACCTATAGTAAAGAAATAGGTTCATAAAACCATACAGTTAAATGCCCTCCTTCGAGAGATGAGTACTGGTACCTACAGGAACCCAGTATGGAATGATATGTGCACATTTTATAGGAAAAGAAAGAAAGGAGAGGATAAAGGAGAATGTATGCCATGAATGCATTCTCATTATCCATGTTGATACAGGCAATGTATTCATTTATGTATTCTTATTATTGATATAGCATGATGGCTCTCTATGATTATGCTATTATTTAAGTGTGAGTGTTGATTGACTTTATACGATATGATGATGCTAAGTTTCATTGACTTGATTATGATTGTGGATGGTTTACTATAAAGATGTGTATGTGATTATGTGTTTCACTAGCACTACTGAGTTTTATATTTAGCATTTATCATTTGATGACGGTAGGTACTGAGTCTTCAGGAGAGCAACTGGTAGAGAGTACAGAGTAGTGATCATCGGCGTCAGCAGAGAAGTTCCATTCTTGAAGTGGTACTAGACTAGAGAGGCATGCTCCCGCTTGTTTTGCTATTGCAGTCTGTATTGATCATAGAGGCAGTAGCTGTTATTGTATTCTTTTGGTGGTGATACTGTCAAAGGGTGTAATTGTAATAAACCCCAGTGTATGACCTTAACATCATGTGTATATATGTATCTGAGTTGTTTACTAATCTTGGCTGTTTAGCAAATAAATGTAAGGATATCCAGGTGATGGTACATAAAGTTTAACATACGCCATGCTACCATTCACTTATCATCACTAAATACAGTAATGTGTACCCATATGATTCAAAATAGGTTATATAGATGATGTATCCCTTATAATATGGATGATGGTTTCTTTATAAGAAATCGATATTCATGCCACGGGAGCATGTTACCCCAGGTATGGGTGGGCATGACACTCCCTCACTTCATCAATTGAAGAATAATATGCGACTCTAGAAATTCCCCAGAGTTCATTTCCCAATGGACAAGAAAAGGATATTTTCACCTTTACATAGGTGCTATTGGAGTTGTACTATTCTATCATGAAAGATGTGGACTTCCAATTATAGCTCGACTTTCTCTCTTGGATACAAGATATGTTCAATATGAACATGTAGTAATTGGTTCCATAGCTAACACTTAATGCTGGAAGTGTAATTCTCACCTTTTTTCCCAATTTTAATATATCTTTAAAAGATCCTTATCTCTCTCAGGCATTAAAAATACAGTTATAGATCACTTGAGCAAACCAAATGTTAATTCTCTAATAGCTACCCTTCACCATCAGATTGTTTACAGATTGTAAGACCATGTAATCAATCTCTCAACACCAAGAACGTTATATGCTTTATTCATTTTTGCTAAATTCAATAAGGTTCCCACCATAGTTTAAACTCCAAGATAGATGTTTTGAGAAGATTTGTCAAAACTTATCCCTACTGAGTGGATGACAAATTATGAAAAATTACAACAAGAAGTAAGACTAGTAAAGAAAATTAACCCAGTCTTTATCAGGCAAGCAAATTACACTATCAAGACTGCTTTCCAGCAATATAGAAGTTCCATTTCTAAAACACCCTTATTTCATGTTTCTACTATCACTCTTATAGTTCTCCCAAAGAAAAGAAAATTCCCATCCATAGTTTTACCACCAAAGGGTAGCATGTGTATATTGGTAAAATTCATGGCCATTTCATATAGGATGTCTATGGATTAGGCATGTGTGATCTAGAATGTGCATGTGGTGAAGATAATGATAATGATATATATCTTCACTGTTATGATCCATCAAGAAAGCCCAGTCCTGTTACTCCTTGCAAGCTGATTCCTAAGGTATTTCCACCACCTAAGGATGATGATAAACATTATTTCAATTAAGACCCATGGATTGGAATCCCTGAGAAAAAGCAACTTGAGAATGCTCCTCTTCCTCTTCCTATATACAAGGCTGCTCTTCAGGTTTTACAAAAAGAAAGGCTTCTTAACAAGCAAAAAGAGCCTAAACCCGGACTAATTCCTAAAGCCTTGCATTCCCTTTATTCTTGTAGACCAAAAGGCTCATCTAGCCTTCTTCTTTTAGCCCCCATAAAATCTTTCATAATTTTCTCTTCTATTTAAGAGGATTTTACACCTTTAACCAAAACTACTGATTCTTCTACTCCCATGTAACCAAAAATAAAAAAGAATGTTATTCTTGTTAATGTATCCTCTAGACCATCATGTTTCATTGTAATTTGATATTGAACCATTTATCAATAAGAGTCATTATTCATTATTCAGTTTACTCGATAAACTATTAACTAAATAATAAATTCCAAGATATTGGAACAGTACAAAGGAATTCATAAGGTAGTTTATGAAATGAGATTCTTATTGTATACAAATGTTCAATATCTAAATTGAACTTGATCAATGTATTAATAAGAATGGATATTATTAATGCGATTAAGATCAACACATGTTATACTTCCTTAATGGATGATTCTCATTCATCATGACAAGAGTTGTCTAAAGTAAACATGTGGATGAGTACTGGAGGACTGACTCATTAGAGGCCTTACCAGTGATATTTCATATGGAGAATTAATCTATGTCTGTAAAACATATCTCACTCATATCAGTAGTGCAAGTATCCATGAGGCTTGAGATAATGAGGTTATTTTAATTATGGATCACTATGTTTTGACTCCTATGTTTTATTCCTCTGTAGGAGGCATTCATAACTTGGAGGTTGGATATAGTGTGAAGTAGTTGAAGGTATGTTTTTTTTTATCAATAATGGATTCACCACCTCATATTAAATTTAGGGGTTTTATCTTATTAATTCATGTAATATTCTTTATTGAAGAATCTCTGGCCAGACTATGATACCTATTGATGAATGAGTTTCATAAGAGCATTTTAGGAATAAAGATTATGGTACATGAAACATCAAATTTAGGGCATAATCTAACACACCTGATCATGTATTGAGTTGACATTAATTGATACTCAAATTTTAATGAGATAAAGGATGGTCAAAGGAGTTTATTGCATGGAATATGATATGGAAGGGTTGTAGTCAAACTAATGACCTCTTGGTATTTGGGTAGTCATGATGTATGATGAGACACTACTCATGATTTACATATGATGTTATTAAATGAAGTTTAATAATATGTTCATATGTTGCCAACATGTCAAGAACCTAAAAGGTCGCACACTAATAGTAAACAAATGATAATCAGGAATGGATATTGATAAAAGAATGTTTTTGTAGTTATAAGATAACCTAAAGTTTTTATTTTCATTAGAAAGAGCATGAAAAGAGCTTCAATTTGATACCAAGATCACTAAAATTTGATAAGTAGAACTTAAGATACAAGTGATTTAAGATAACATGTTTTACATGCATGGTATATACGGGTTTTTGATGGAATTAATTGACTTAATCATCAAAATGTGAATGTCACATAACTTATTCATGTACGATAAATTAAATGCAAGGGCACATGATTCTCATATGCTTCCTCAAGAAAATTTAAGTTAGTCACATGCAAATCACATGCCAGAAGCATGTGATATGTACATGACTTGACTTAACATAGCCTAAACCTAATTAGGGTTATATCATTATGTTTTGGTGAAAACATATTGAGTGACATAAAGAAATTTTAGTTGCCTCTCTTATCCTTCTGGTTTCTAAGTATTTCAAAGCTCAAGAACAAGAAAAACAATTCGGTTTTGATAGAACATCAAAAAGAAAACTGAATTCAATCATCTTTCTTTATCCATTCCATTTTATGTTTTATTTTACTAGTCTCTAAATAAAACTAGTAATTTGATTACTAATCATTTTGTTAATTTGTATGGATAGTTTGGATATCCTCTATCATTGGGGATGGAAAAGTTTACCACAACTTTTCAGAAGGATAAAGAAAGAAGGAGATCAGCTTAAAGTAAGTTTTTCAATCTCCTTTGTATAATCTTCTTTGTATATGATGTTTTCTATGTATAGAATTTCTAGATCCATTATTCAACATGTATATAAAAAGTTTTAAATTTCATCTTCTGCTACTAAACATGTTTCATAAACCAATAGTGGTATCAAAGCGATTTGGTTTGCAATCTATGCATAAATCACATTTGATTTCATTTTTCAATCATTACGGCTTACGTTTTTTTCAGTTTTGAAAGGGTTAATGTTTGAATTTTGATTTAAAATTTTAGCCACTTATTCTTCATTGAATTAAGTTGGTTTTTATTAAAACCAATAGGATATATATGTGAAAATTTTATGAGATAAAAATTCATATGTTGTGCATGCTCTTGTTGAAAACCTAAATGAATTTTTGATGTTATTCTTAACATTCTTGCTTGATTATTGCATGTTTAATTGTTGGAAATGTAATAAATCAATTATTTATTGTGTTGACTTGATTTTGGAGCAATTTGAATGAATTTTGATTTGATTAGGATGTGATTTTGTGAAAATCATGTTCATATGGGCATAAGAAGTCCAATTTTAGTGTATTCCATTTTTCCAATATTAATTGCTTAATTTTTTCATTAATTCATGTACTTTAATGTTTCAAACACATTAAAGTTTTTAAAAATGAAATTTTATTAATTTTTGAGATTAATAAGTATTTTATTTGAATTAAAACTCTTAAAATGAGCAATTTGAGCATGAGAAGGATTCTTATTGTTTTTGACTTCTATTTTGTTTTCTAAGTGATATATTAATATTTAAAGTATGATTAAATAATTAATATATTACTGTTGGATGATTATTTAATTTAATAAATAATTTATTCAATTAGAATTCAAAACATCTAAGCCATATTTTTCAAATGCAAGCCCAATAACCATTTTTAAAAGGTAAAATTTGTTTGAATTTTAAAATTTGAAAGTTGAAATAACATTATGAGAAGGTTATTTGTTTTGAATTGATGGATGGATAATTGGCATGATGGTGATTATGGACTTAGCCTAATGTGATTGAGTATATGCATCATTTTATAAATTTTGGTAAATAAGGCCTGCGAGTCCTACCTTTCCTTAAAATCTTTTTGTACTTCTCTTCTCATCTACTACCCCCAAATGTAACTTGGGGTTTCTACTATTGAAATTTCTAATTAGATTACATAGGATATAAAAGATACAAAAAGAAGGCAAAAGGAGCTAAGGAACAAAGGTGTGACTAAAGGTGGAACTCCAAGGAAAAATTTATAATAGATTAGTATTATTTCAAATTTTTAGGGTTTGTGAAATCATGCATAACCTATGTTTGACCATAGAATTAAAATTCCATAATCATCATATTATAAATTGTTATAATGATGTATGTATGAGTTGTGTGAGCATGACATATCATGCATGAGCTAGGACCATGCATGGTGCACCAATTGCACATAACCACCTTAAATGTTTATAATGACATAAAAGGAAATAAATCCCTCAAAGGAATATAAATCTAAGGCCTTCTATTTTCTAAGATAAGGGTGGAGAGCTTCTTGTCATTTAGGTTGTTGGGCATACTCAAGCCTATTTTACATGGGGTGTATCTAAGTTTTAAAAAATGGGTCGGACTTAAATAAAATATTTTATTTGTTAGGCATACCCAAAGTAAAATATTTTATAGGCAGATTTGGGGAATTATGTTATACATGATAACATAAGTATCAAGATAAGTTGATAACCCAATGATAAGATGGCCAGCAGCATTATGCTGGGAGCTATGAAGAATGATCTTCAGAAGCAATGTAAGACTATGAACTCTAGTACTATGGCTACTTATCTCAAATTGCTTTTTAAGGAAAAAGCAAGGACTGAGAGATTTGAGCTCTCAAAGGCACTTTTATGTGCAAGATAGCAAAGGGGTCATCAGTAGTCCTTCATCGCATTAAGGTGCACGACTACATACAAAAGCTAGAGGGTCTTAGTTTTGGATTGAAATCAGAGCTGGCAATTGACCTTATTTTATAGTCCCTACCTGATAGTTATGCATAATTTAAAGAGGTTAACTCTAATGTAGATATCAGGGTTGCTAATGGAGCATGAATTGCTACATTAGAAGTAGGAACCTATATTTTACACTTAGCTTCTAGTTTAAAAATAGAACTCAATAATTGTTATTTTGTTCCAAACTTAAATAAGAAACTTATTTAATTATCTTATCTTGTTGAACAAGGATTTAATTTTTCCATTAATAACAATGGTTGTTCAATGTTTAAAGATGGTATATTTTACTATGCTGCAAATGTTGAGAATGGAATTTATATATTGAATAATACATACCTCATTGGAAATGTTCAAACTAAGAGAATCAAAGTTAATACTCTTAATCCACTTTTTCTATGGCACTATCATCTAGGGTATATAAACAGCACTCGTGTCGCACCCTAATTTTGGACCGGCTTGACTCAGATC
>CANYBF010670471.1:0-25100 GCA_948192965.1 Dalechampia spathulata
CACTGTTCTAATATCATGGACTTCAATATATAGTTTAATACTCCAAGTAAAACAAGTTCATTCAAAACATTGTACTATATAATGAATAATGCCTTTATTAATGAAAAATGTATGGTACAAATACACATGATGCTCTAAAGCGTACACTAACATAGGATTCATGAAGTTAATGGGCTATCAAAATATCTAGGCATTTCTTCTAATATAGGTTCTTAAAAAATGAAAGTTATGTAGTTTTTATTAGATAAAGTCCAAAAATAATACAAGCCAGGAAAGTAAAAGGCATTCATTAGGTCAAGTGAAAAATATTAACTTAACCTAAAGTATTTGGAGGAATTGGTTTTAAATAGCTAGAACTTTTCAATAAAGTGATGTTAGCAAAATTGGGGTTGAGGCTTATCAAAAAACCAAATGAGTTATGAGTAAGGACATTTTAAAGGAATATACTTTTTGAATTTCTTATTTTTGAATACAAGGAAGAGTGGAATTCCTCCTTGGCTAGCATCTATGAAGGTAGGTGAATTTTAGAGAAAAGCATTTTATGGAGGGTAGATAATGGTTAGTCTATTTCGATTTAGTTAGATAAATGATTATCAAACAACTAAAACCCTTCAATATCATCAATCATATCGGAAGGAACATAAATATTCATTATAAAAGACCTTATTAATGAAGTCAACAAGGATTAAAGTAAGATTTCATTTGAAATATCTTCTCAAGAGAAGAAGTTAATCTTATTTTGAGCATCTTATTCAACAAAGTGGATATTAATGGTTCATTAATATAGCAACATAATGCATTTAAGGAATAAATGATTAAATCATGATATAAGGTTAGATACCAACTTAGAAATGAGGGGATAATAAGGTTATCATGCCATGAAAGGTTTAATTATAAAAGTAACTTATATTTACTAAATTATTTAGGAAGTTTGTAATCAATATTATTTTAGATTCAATAGTCCTAATCCATAAGTCATCATTTAGCTTGTTAGGACCTTATTTAATAATATTCTCTCTAGCAGTTTACCAATTCCAGTTTATCCCAACCTAAACTACTTTATCTTGTGTATCCCTAGATTCTAGTGCCTTCCAAGGCTTGACACCATTAAGATGAATATTGATGCAGCTATAGACCTTAACTTTTCATCCGTATGTTGCAACTTTAGGTTTTCTTCGATTCAACTTGGTATAAGTCCCCAATGTTGACCCTAATTTGTATACGTGCCTTTTAGCCTCCCATAAGTGCTCTAGACATGTAGAGAATGTTACATGTTATGCACATAACATGTGTTTTCTAATGTGAGGAGCATATAGTGCTACATGTTATGCATGTTTAGAAAATATACATATGGTGCACAACCTTCTCCCATGCAAATCTAATATTCTCTATATGTCACCATACATTTATGTCCCAAATGATGCTTGTTTGACATATGATGCACATCCTAATGCACATACATTTAGGGGTACATCTAGGTTGTTTTGGTTACATGTTGGGTATGTACTGCTATATGTTATGCATATAGCCTTTTCTTGGACTATATGTTATGCATATAGCACTTTATGCTATACATATCCTTTATAGTTTTCTAGAATCCCACATTGCTTGCAAGCTTTTGGCAACCCATGACCCTAACCTATAAATATGAACCATATATTTATGGGAAAGAGGTTCAAAAATTAAAGAATTGCACCCAAACTCTACTAATTTCATTTCTTACTTAATTAAGCACTTAATTAAGTTCTTAATTAGGTATAAAGACTAATTAATCCTACTTTAAATCCCTAATCACGTTTTAGAATCAAGTTTTAGAAGCTAATCACTTAGTGAGTGTGGAATGCTTATTCTTCTTCTTATTTTCTCTTGATTTCATTATAGGTTTATGATTTTTACTTTATTTTTCATTGATTACCTTCAATCATGAATGTAACAGTAGTATTCATAGCTTTTTTATAGCTTGAATGATATATGACAATTGTATATTTACCTAAATCTGTGACTTGATTTGTGGTTTTGCTTAAAACTTTGATTTGCTTTGATTTCTACACACTATGTGTGGCATATATCATGTTATATTGATTTTACTATTAAATCAATTAATTTGCTTATTTTCTTAATTAAATGCCATTTTTAATTGTATTTTATGTTGTCACTTGACATGTTTAGCTTAATTGGATGTTGTTTCATTTCTAAGTGATGTTACATGTGATCTTAGAATCTTCTAAGTATGCTTGTAATTGATTTTATCCAAAATTGATTATTTTTCATGATTTTCATGACCCAACTCGTATTTATTCTTGTATTTTCATGAGTATTACCATTACATCATCAAACTTTAGCCTTTGATTCATGCTTTCACATGGTATTGAATTGGTCATTCGTGTCCTACATCTCATTAATTGCCTAACATTTATTTATTTTTTACATTTTTCATTCGTGCATTTTAGCTCGTGCTGCCCAAGGTCATTTTTCCTAAATGGAGGAGATGTTTCCATACATCTTGGATTTTTATATCGTCAAAGATCCTTTGTAGTAAAATAAGCCTCTATTTTATTAGTTTCCCCAACATGTATGATTTACCTTTATTTCATTGTATATTCCCTTATCTTTCTTGATCCCTTTCTTCAAGCAATTATTAATTTTCATTCATATTGCTATACTTGCTTTATCATCACTCTATGATGTATGCTATGCCATGTCATTTTTTTCATATGTCATACTTGTACCATGTTATATTTCATATATCATGCCTATGCCATGTCATCTTTTATATGTCATGCTTATGCAATGTCATGATTATGTCATGTCATCATTCACATGTTATACCTATGCCATATCATATTTCACATGTCATGCCCATGTTATGTCATGTATATGCCATGTTATTTCACATCATGATTATGCAATATCATTTCTCACATCCCATGCATATGCCATGTTTCATCATTGCTATATCATGATGTCATACCATGATTGCCACATCATATTTATCATGCTATATTTGCTATGATTGCTGCTATGCTATACTACATTGTGTGCTTATGAATGCTCACATGCCTAGGATAATTAATCCAACTAAAATGATAAAATCAAACTTGAAACTCTGAGGGAATACATCTTCACAACCCAAACCCATCTCTAAAGGGTTTGACTTAGCACTCATGCTATGGGTTAGTTAAACCAAATCTAGCACTATTTGATGGTGACTCCATCTTATGACTCTTTTGAGTCTATCTTATTCCTTGAGGTAGCCCCTTGAGAAGACTACATTTTTGCTCCAAGTGGGCCCTCGGTCTGTGCATTGTAAGCCTTGTTCTAGGTCATGGAAAAACCTTACCTATAGTGGCAACTCCACTAAGGATCTATGGTAAAAGAGTGGTGACATTGAAATTTTAGAGTTTCATATCAATTTTCCCATTCTAGTCGAGTTAGTTGTATTATATATCACATACATAGTTTGTGTCTACATACCATTGTTTATCCCATGTCAAACAGGTGATTGTGAGTGAGAATCTACCTTCACCCCTTACTACCTTGTACTGCGGACCGTCAATGATTCCTTGAATGGATAAACGCTAGCTATTATCTTATATTGATGATTTCATTCAGTTAGATAGGTTATGGATAATGTGGCAGGGGACCTTAGCCTATTCTTATTGGACTAAAGCCTATGTAGCTAACCATACCATCATTCTAAAACTAGGACCCTTTATTCGCATGCTATGTGGATATATATCTTATCATATAAATGGATTTACCTAAGTACAGTCTATTTTCTCATCTCATATTGCTTTTCTAAAAGTTAGAATCCTCTTATGATTCTGTATTGGTTGAATAACCACATGCCTATTCAATTGGTATTATCTTATCATTGCAATATGATCATGCTGAAATGCTATTGGATTTTCACCATAATCCTTTATGTGATCGGGCAATGATCACCCTTTTACTTGCCTTATATATTGAGAGTATCGCACCTTGGGTTCTTAATGTAACTTTAGGCTAGTACCTAGGAGATTTTGGACTAATCAATCTTCATGGAGATATAAAGGTGGTAAGGAGTGCTGCTGTGTGCTACGCGTTCACTAACCCTTTTTATGTTTTTTTATCTAACATGCATGATTTTCACTAACTATTTTCTTTTATAGCAATAGTACTGGATGTTTCCTAGTATAGGTCATGCATACATTCTACGTGTTGTATCACATATAATTGCATATGCATACACTTGCATTCATGCCAACGTTCTCTATCATATGTAGACTATGTCAGGCTTATAGCCTGCTAAAAATATCACTTCTCCATCTAACACCTTCTACTTTATATTGGATGATGCCTTACTGGTCGCTATTCAATAACTTATTGATTAGTCTATGTCTAAGCTCTTATTTAATGACTTCAAGAGTCTTCTATAACAGCAAATACCAGAAGCTCTCAATCCTGGAGATTTTATCACCTAGCTAGCTCTTGTGAAGGATAAAAGGAAAGCAGTCAATCTATATGATGCTGAGATAGATGATGAGGTTTTCTTTTATATACATGATGTTCACAAGTCTAAGACCTCTACCTTAGAACAAAAAGATAGAATAACTATATTCCATCATGAAGACCAAGGGATGAGGTTTAACCTAGATTTCAATGAGTTCTCAGTCTAGGCTATCAAGGAGCTGCTTGCTAAGTTCAAGCTCTTGGATGTTCCTAATTACAATAAGGTTAGGGATTTAAAGAATTATCTCAGGACTTATACCATGATGATGAGCACTACAGACTTATCAGATGAGCAGATAATTCGACTCTTCTTTATCTCACTAGAGGGACCAGTGCTAGTCTGGTATCATAGTCTCAATAAGGCAACCATGATCAAGTAGAAGCCTCTCCACACTACTTTCTACAAGCAGTATGAGTTCAAATCTCATTTTGATATTACTTTATTGGATTTATATATGGTAAAGCATAAAGTTAATGAGTCTTTTATGCATTACTTTAGCTGATGGATGGATAAAGCTACATTGGTAAGATAGAATTCATCTGAGTCAGATATAATTAACAAGCTTATTATAGGGTCGCAGCCATTGTACCAAGATAGGCTGAAGTATCAAACTTTCCACACCTTTGAGGACATATACTCTATCAGTTACAGAATTGAGTTGACTAAGATAATGAAGACCACTCATTAAGCCATTTGAGCCAAACTTCCAAACATCACCCTAGCCTTAGTAGATACTAAAACCTACTACCATTACCATCAGTATTAAGATCACAACACTGATGATCGTTGCTCTCTCAGACGGATCATCTAATACCTCATTGATTCAGGTGAGCTTAAAAATCTCAAGAAATCCAAACCAAAACAAACACATTGCTTAACTATCACAAAGCTAACTACACATACATGATCTAATTAGGGTTGCTAGAATCCCTGGTTCTTAGCTTCTTCTCTCCCCTCGGTAGTGAAGAGATTGCCCGACTACCTGCTATGAGATTTCGGCCAAGTGATGGGTTTGATATTAGCACCATTGACATATGATATGATAGTTTAGAGGATGAGTCTACAATTACTCAAGATTTCACTAAGTCTTAATTAGTAGAGGTTCAAAAATCCAAGAAAGATGAGTTGGTCAAGACTCTCAAGATAGCCAAGCTAATACCTAAGGCTCCCAACAACAAAATGGATTATGTGCTAATAAGATATCCTCTCGAGTCTGCAATGGAAGAAGTTAAATGCTTTGAGGAAACTAATCAAGGCTAAACTTGTTGAGGATGAGGCTACAAGCTGATAAGGGTAAAGAGGTTGCTCAGCCTAAGAATATAGTCATCAATTAGTTAAAGAAGATGCAAGCTAACATCTGTATCTAGGACTTGGTTCTATCTTCACAGCAATATTGATAGGCCATCATCGAGGCACTCTCTAGCATGAGGATTTCTCCATTTGCCTCTACCTTTAGTATGAAGAGTTAGTTGATGAACCAAGAATTGTAGTCCAACTAGATTGCTTTTTTTGATGCAAATTTATAAGTTAAGGTTTTCGACACAAAAAGGTACTCTTCATCAGAGTGCATATCATGAACTTCTCCACTCCCTATATCATGGTGGATGATGGTTTTGGCATCAATGTTTGTTCATTTAAGGTATTGCCCAAGCTCAGGATTTAGCTTTCAAACTTGAAGCCATCTAAGACTATCATCAAGGCATATGATAAGTTTAAATAGGAGGTTATTGGCACCTTTACTGCCACTGTGACTATCAAGCCAATAGAGTCAATGGTGGAGTTCATAGTTTTTGATATCTTAATGTCATTTACTTTGCTATTGGGCTGATCATGGTTTTATTCACTGGGAAGTGTGTTATCTACCTTGAATCAGAAGATTAAGTTTTCATATGATGAGGGTGTGGTTACTATTGCAACTGATGATGAGGTTGCCCTAGCCTGTATCAAAGAGGATATCCTCTTATGACTACTTTTTAGATTGCCACTATTAGAGAACCTAAGTCATACTTGTACCACCTGAGTCCCGCCATAGAAAAGATGTTACGTAACATGAACTTTATGCCTGATAAGGGATTGGGCTGGTACCAGCAAGGTTTGGTGGAGTTTAATATCCTTACAACTATATAGGAAGAGAGATATTGTATTGGGTTTGATCTTTACACTTTGGATAAGTTAGAAGATTGCAAGATGATTGCCTTTGTCTAAGAAGAGACACAATATGATCATGTTCTCGAGTTGCCTAACTCGGATGACTTCTTTGATCAACAATTCACTATCTTCAATGATGTTTATGACCTGTCAGCCTTGACAACATCCAAGAAGGTCACCACCATTTCTTCCACCATCAGCCATAATGATGACTTTCAGATCTTTGGTGATATTGCTAATCTCACCACCAGTCATCTCGAATTGGAATCCACTATAGTTGCTACACTAGAGTCCAAGCTATAGAGTTTGGACATAAGAGATCTGCTTCTTTAGAAAGTCTACAAGGATATTACTACCTTAGTAGATAGTACTTTGGGTGAGCTTATGTATAAGGATGATGATATCCCTATTTCTGTACTCTTTGATGCTGATGTAATCCTTTTAAAATTTAATACAATGAAAAATAGTTTTGCTTATGTTTACGATTTGTATTTTGATGGCATTATGTATGAACATGAGCATTTTTAACATTAATATATCATGCATAAAAACTGTTAACATTAGCATATATGATAGACTTTGTCATTTCCAGATTGCATTTGACTTAAGCCCTGATAAGAGAATATAAATCATTAGAGTGTTAAAATAACATATAAAAGCCTTTGCTCTAGACTATGAAGACATGTTAAGTGTCGATAAAAATATACCAAAACACAAAATTCTGATTAGACCTGAGTTCAAGCTAGTCAAGTAGAAGCTATGTTGGCTCCAACCAGAATGGGCTTAGAAGGTTAAAGAGGATATCTAGAAGCAGTTAGATGCTAAGTTCCTTAAAGTTGTTAACTATCTTAAGTGGTTAGCTAATGTGGTTTCGGTTCCTAAGAAAGATGGTAGGGTCAGGGTCTGTATAGACTACAGGGATCTAAACAAGGCATACTCGAAGGATGACTTTCCTTTACCTTATATCAATGTGCTAGTCGATAGCATGGCTGCTAGTGCTATGTACTCTTTTATTGATGAGTTTTCTGAGTACAATCATATTCTCATAGCTATCATTGATAAGGTGAAGATAACTTTTATTATAAAATGGGGGACCTATTGCGATAAGGTCATGCCCTTTGGTCTAAAGCATGTAGGTTCCACCTATCATATGGTTGCAACAACTTTGTTTCATGATCTAATCCACAAGGAGATTGAAGTCTATATGGATGATATGATGGTAAAGTCTCCTACTAGGGAAGAGCATCCAACTACTCTTGACATATTTCTCATACAGGTTAAGAAGTACAGGCTCAGGCTTAACCCAAAGAAGTGTACTTTTAAGGTTTAGAATCTCAATAATGGAATGCAGTCTATGTATGTCCTCATGGTCACATGTTTTATATGCCACTAAGGACAGGTCTACCTGACCTCACTCTCGAGGATGGCCCCTATCCACTCAACCTAACCATTGAATGTTAGCGTCCTTGCCTCTTCAAAGGTATAGCCTCTCCTTATATGGCTACGAGGTACGTACCTCTATGGATCACCTATTGATGGTACCAAGATCCCTAATTTCTCCTTGAGATGGATCTATAAAAAGAAAAATAAAAAATAAAAATAAAAGAAAGCTCACTAAGTTAAAAACCTTGTAAAAGGCTGCTCAGGCAAAAATTAGAGCAACCCACTGAATATAAAACCCAAGAGGGTAGTTTAGGCAAAATTTAAGGTTTAAAGCAAAAATCAAATAGCCCATCGAAATGAAAACCTCACCAAAGGCCATTTATGCAAAATTAAGGTAAAAATACAGCTTTTATAAGTTGAAAACCTATAAAGGTAGCTTAGAATTCATACATACAATAAAAACATACTACCATTGAGCTGTTCAGACTGACCCTATCTCACTCTATCTAGCTTAAGGATTATCTCTACCATGATCATCAAAAAAGGGGTCCGTCCCTACTCCATTTGGTCTATCATTGGACCAATCATTAGATCCCTATAGCCAAACAAGTCAATAAATATAAACTATGTCAGTAGTTCAAATCTTACTACCTTTAGCCATAAAGGGGTAGTCACCAACTTATGGCCACATAGTCAAAAGATAGCAATAAGATTTATAGATCCCTTTGTAGTAAACAATGACCTTGCTATTGTCAGGCTAATGTCAAACACCTTGATTAGATAAGGGATCACCTTTTTGGTAGGAGCCGGTACTATTAGCATTACTATCATGCTACATGTGACTCCAAGGATAGTAGCAAACTCCTTATATATCAGACACGACTCCATAATTCTGAACCAAAAGATGTAGGTAATTGGATTCTAGAACTATATAGTAGTAAGTAGAAAAGTAGTGTTGATGGAGACTTATTGGAATATCTTCAGACACTGGAGTCTGAACTTGCTCATTTTTCCCTATTCAGTGTCATTCCACTAATAAGACATGGTGCAAAAGGCAGAGAGTGATTGCTAAGTCATTGACTATTCCTGTATAGAAGAACATATGAGTTATGTTTCAGTAAAGAATCATAATGCATGATATTCTTCCAAAAAGCAACTACAACAAGCATTTTGGGTTTCACTATCAAATCTAAAATATACAAAGTTTAAGCAATTGATACTTTATAATCTTCGTACACTACAGCCCAAGTGTACTAGGTCTTCATGCTATGTTAGGATATGCTACTCTACCTTATGTCTTAATACAGAAGCTACAAAGCTACGATACCATGCATATGGAATTTGATTTCATGTCTACTCTAGGTGTCATTATCTCTTAATTACTTCTTATATGGACTAGGAGTGTTGGGTACTTCAATGTTATATCACTCCAAGTACACTGTCAGCCAGGCGATCTCTCTACCCATATGCTTAGTCATCTAAGCATAGCGATGTTGCTCTTCTCACTTTAAGCACCGACTCATCTATATTAACACAATTATATAGGCATAGAGGTCATGCATCTATGCATAGGTATCACAAACATAACAGGTAATTACCTAGACGTCTTATATCTCAGAAATATGGTGGTGGTGTAGTCTCATCAACAACCTTATAGCGTTAGCCATGGCATCTCGAGGCACCTGTACAAGTCAAACATATGTCAGATCAGCATAATCAACAAAATCAATAGCATGCCAATATATTTCATCTACTCACATGAGTGGTATTTGATGGATTAAACTTAATCTCATTCCTCATCGACACTGGAAAAGACATCTCATACGGGCGGCCTAGCTTTTATATGTATAGATCAATGGGTTTTAAGGCCATATTAGCTGATCCTTGATGAAGCCCTAAGGACACTCATATCTAAGGGGCATATCTAAACTGTTGGGCTCTGGTCTTGGTGGTGTTGCTTTAGACACAACACTACATGATCTCTTTAAGGTACCATACCTTGAGAACTACCAATAGCTGGTAAACCATGGTGTCCACCTCTACCACCAGAAGTTTCTAGTGTGCCATTAGATTTGTTCACTCTATCATGCTGGCCTTTACATATAGATAGCTCAACAGGCCCCAGTAATCGCATTTGTATGACAGTCTCGTAGTCCATTGATGATTTAACAAACACTCTTACCCAAAGATACCAGTCAGTGCATCAATCATATATGGGTTTGAGTCAATACAGGAAACCTAGAATATAGCTCATAGTGGCATAACAAGCTCCATATGTCCCTCTGGTCCCAACTGCTAGTTGACAATGCACTCACCTAGATAAAAGAGCTGACACTTTAGGCTCTCTAATAACATGTTATGCTTGTCCTTATGACACAAACTGGTCAAATATTCTAGTCAAGGGAACATGTTACTCCAGGGATAAGAACATACCTATTCCAAACACTAATAGTCAAATGATTGCTTAGGTATTCTCTAAGCTAGTTCAATTCAATTTTTTACTAATAAAACTGCTTTCTCATTACCTAATCTTAAGTTAGATAGTTAAGATGCTCTCTCAACTTGTCAATGGAGTAGCCAGGTCTCTGATGAGATACACTCTATGCTTGCATGCATGGAAAGCCAAGTGGTAGTTTGTGCAGAATCTCGGGCTATGGTAGTAACCCAAACTCGTAAGCTATGATCTGTAAGATTAACACATATGATCAATAACATACTTAATAGAAGTTATAGTAGCTTTAAAATCAATAAAATTCTACTTACCTCAATAACTTACCAATAGCTGATGAATCGATCTTTATATTGTTGATTATAGAGATCTAGCCCTTACATCAAATGGGCCAGGCTGACGCTACCTCAGTCTAATTTACCGATAGTGTTCAAATCATGTAGGGCCTATAACATAAACATATGGACATTATTACTTCTATCATTGAACAGTGTGCACCCTAGCATGTACAACAAAAAGCTACAGGTATAATGCTTAACAGAAATCATCCTACTAAGCATCTTTACTAGAACTACCTCCCAGAGATAGTCATATGATATTATTTATCCTCCTATCATGTTAGACGAGATGCTTAATAGACTGAAGATAGTACGATATGACCAGCATGGTGATGTTAGCCTGGTATCATATTGGATAGGCAATCTAGAGCACTCTAGCCCTGTGATCCCAGTGAAGATCCCTGGGGTAATGGCTATCTCCCCTACTGGCAGGTGGACGGTGTGAGTAGAGTCCATCTATTGCTCTACCATAGCAGTGCTGATGAATCTGTTACATCTCTTCTCTACAGCTATGAAGCAAGAGATGTACTAGTTGAAGTAACCTTGGTATACTCTAACAAAAACCTCTTGTAATAGTTGTGAGTACCACTCACAGACTCCTCAAATGCTGTCAACTCTGATGGTGGTCCTTTCTCTTTGCAAGTTACAAAAATTTAGGTTAGCTTTCAAACTAAATTTATAGACTACAGACTATATTTAAGGATTCATAGTTACTCTTTTAACCCTAAAAATTATCATTTCATGCCTAAACTAGCCAATCCCTAATGGAATCATCAAAAAGCCTTACTGTTGGCCAAATTCTACTTGCTATATGTGTAGCATATAGCTCTATGTATACCATACATAGGCTATGTATGATACATATAGTGTTATATGCACAATATATAACAAAGACTTACTCAAAAATTGCCAAATTTTCATAAAATCTCTTGACAATCACATGCAATCCTATGCATGTCTGTGAAGTATATCTCACTCATATCAGTAGTGCAAGTATCCTTAAGACTTGAGATAATAAGGTTATCTTAATTATGGATCACTATGTTTTGACTCCTATGTTTTATTCCTCCATAAGAGGCATTCATAACTTAGAGGTTGGATATATTGTAAAGTAGTTGAAGGTATTTGTTTATCAATAAAGGATTCACCACTCTAAATTAAATGTAGGGGTTTTATCTTATTGATTCATGTAATATTCTTTATTCAAGAATCTCTAGCCAGAGTAGAATGCCTATTAATGAATGAGTTTCATAAGGCATTTTAGGAATCTAGATTATGGTACATGAAACATCAAATTTAGGGCATTATCTAACACACTTGATTATGCATTGATTGATATTAATTAATACTCAAACCTAAATGAGATAGTGGACGGTGAAAGGAGTTTATTGCATGGAATCTAATATGGGAGGGTTATAGTAAAATGAATGACATTTGGGTCATCATGATGTATGACTAGACACTGTTATTGATTTACATATGATATTATTAAATGAAGTTTAATAATATGTTCATATATTGCCAACATGTCAAGAACCCAAAAGGTCACACATTAAAAGTAAAAGGAATGATAATCATGAATGGATGTTGATGAAATAATGTTTTTAAGTTATAAGATAACTTAGATTTTTCATGTTCATTTTAAATAGCATGAAAAGATCTTCGATTTGATACCAAGATCACTGAAATTTGATGAGTAGAACTCAAGATATAAGTGATTTAAGATGACATGTTCTACATGCATAGTATATGCAAAATTGGATGGAATTAAATGACTTAATGGTCAAAATGTGATTGTCATATAACTTATTCATGTATAATGAATTAAAAAGAAGTGCACATGATTATCATATACTAATGGGAAGGAGATTTAAGTTAGTTATATGCCAGAAGCATGTGACATGCACATGACTTAACTTATTAAACCTATACCTAATTAGGGTTATGGTGTTACATTTTTATGAAAACAAAAAGGAAAATATAGAAGTATATTTTGGTTACCTCCTTCCTCTATTAATTCCAAACCACTCAAAGCTCAAGAACAAGAGAAACAATTTGTTTTTTAATAGAAGATCAAGAAGCAAAATTGAATTCATTCTTATTCTTCATCCATTCTGATTGTTTTATTTTACTAGTCTCAAAAACAAAATAAGTAATATTGATTACTAATCTTTCTTGTTACTTGTATGGATAGTTTTGAGATCCTCTATCTTAAGGATTGAAAAGTTTACTATAACTTTTTAGAAGGGCCAGAAAGAAGGAGATCTGCATAAAAGTGAGTTTTCACTCTATTCTTTGATAATCTTCTCTATAAATGATGTGTTCTATGAATGGAATTGCTAGATCCAATGAAATTACATGTTATTAAAGTTTTAAATTATATCTTTCACTACCAAACATGTTTTCATAAACCAACAAGAGATAAGGACATCATCATCCTTATACATAATCTCATCAAAAGTACTATCTGTAAGTATGGTAATGTCATTATAGACCTTATGAAGAAGCAAATCCTTTATATCCAAACTCTATAGCTTAAAACCTAGTATGGAAACTATGGTGGGTTTTGGCTTAAGGTGACCAGTGGTGATATTAGCAATATTATCAAAGATTTGATAAGCATCATCAAGGCTAATGGTGGAAGAAGCGGCGATAACCTTCTTGGATGCTATCAAGGCTGACAGATCATAAATATCACCAAAGATGGTGAACTATTGGTTAAAGAAGTCATCTGAGTTAGGCAACTTAAGAGTATGGTTATGTTACATCTATCCCTGGATAAAGGCAACTGTTTTGCACTCTTCCGGCTTGTTCAAAGTATAGGAATCAAATCTGATGCAATATTTCTCCCCCCATATGGCTATAAGGATATTGAACTTTACTGCACCTTGTTGGTACTAGCCTAAACCCTTACCAGGTGTAAATTTCATATTGCATAACATCTTCTCCATGACAAGGCTCTATTGGAATGATTATGACCTAATTTCTCATTATAAGCCCTGATAAGAGTCTTAAATGGCTTCAAGTCTAAAGGATGGATCCTAAGCTTGGGTAACACTTTAAAAGGATAAACGTTGATGTTAGAATCATCATCCACCATGACATAAGGAGTGGAGAAGTTCATGATATGCACCTTAATGAAGAGTGCATTGTTATGACGGATACCATCGACTGGTAAATTTGCATATGAGAATGTGATCATGCAAGATCATAACTCCTAGTTCACTAATTGACTCTTCATGCTGAAGGTAGAGGCTGATGGAGAAATCTTCAGGCTAGAGAGTGCCTCGATGATAATCCATCAATGCTATTTAGAAGATAGCACCAAGTCTTAAATATTGATGTTAGCCTGTGTCTTCTTCAACTACTTGATGAAAACATTCTCTAGTTGAGCAACCTCTTTACCCTTATCAATAGGTTATGAAACCTGAGCACTGCTCAAACCAACCTTATCCCTAGCAAGTCTAGCCTCTGTTGACTTCTTCAAAGCATTCGACTTCTTCTCAAGATTAGAAGGAGTGCACACCTTACCATTTCAAGTCATGTTACAAACTCAAGACAATATCTTGTTAGCACCTAATCCCTTCTATTTCTTGGGAGATTTAGATGCTAGCTTGGTTACCTTAGGATTCCTGATTAACTCGCTCTTCCTAGTATCCTGAACCCCTACTGATTCAGACTTAGAGGAACCCTAAGTAGCTATAGATTCATCCTCTGAATTATCATACCATATATTAATAGTGCCAATATCAAACCCACTATCGCTTCAAAAACTGATAGTAGGTAGCTGACCAATTTCCTGACTACCGAAAGGAGAAAAAGAATTAAGAACCAGGGATTCTAGCAACCATAATTGGAGTATGTATTTACGATTGGCTTTTTGGTAGTTAGACAATGGGTTTAACTTAGTTGAGGGTTTTAATTTCTTCTTGGGATCTTTAAACTTATCTAAATCAATAAGGTTCTGAATGACTCACCTAAGAGAGTGACAATCATCAGTGTTATGGTCATAATATTCATGGTAGTGGCAATAGGTTTTGGTGTCTACTAAGACTGGGGTGGTGTTTGAAATTTGGCTTAAGCGATTTAATGAGTTTGGTTTAAAGGAGATGCCTGAAAACCTTGGAAAATGGTATCCCAAGATTCAAGTACCTCTGAAACTAGGTAGTGTTTTGGAGCATGGGATTCAAGTACCTTGCAAGGTATTGATATAGTGGTTTTTATGTTGTGTTTAGGTGCTTGTGGTGGTTTTAGGTTTGAGGAAGGAAGGCTCCTTCTTCTTTAACCCCTCAGTCTACTTAATTTGTTGGCCAATAGAATAAATGTCCTCAAATGTATGGAAAGTCTGATACTTCAGCTTCTCTTGATATAGTGGCAGCGACCCCATAATAAGCATGTTGATCATGTCTAATTTAGATGGCTTCTGTTTGACCAATGCAGCTGTATCCATCCACCGGTTAAGGTAGCCCATGAAAAACTCATTAGCTTTCTGCTTCACCCTTTCCAGATCTAGCAGAGTGAACTCAAAATGGGATTTGAACACGTACTGCTTGCAAAGAGGCTTTCATTCGATCATGGTTGCCTTATTAAGATTGTGATATCAGGCTAATGTTGGTCCCTCTGGTGCGATAAAGAATAGTTGTACTATCTGATCATCCGATAAGTCTATTGTGCTCGTCATCATCGTGTAATTCTTGAGATGATTCTTCAGATCCTTAAACCTACTATACTTGAGAACATGCAGGAGCTTAAACTTAGCAGGCAACCTTTTAATATCCTGAACAGAGAACTCATCAAAGTCAAGATCAGATCTCATGCCCTTGGTCTTCATGATAGACTGTAACTATTCTATCTTCTATTCTAAAGTAGAGGTCTCAGACTTGTAAACATCATGCATATTGAGTAAGACCTTGTCATTTATCTCAGTATCATACAAATTAACTACTTTCCCCTTATCCTTTATAAGAGTTAGCAGGGTGATGAAATCTTCAGGATTGAGAGCTTCTCGAATCTGCTATTATAGAAGAGTCTTGAAGTTGTTGGCTAACAGCTTGGCCATAGACTGATCAATGAGCTACTATATTACAATAAGTAAAGCATCATTTAGCATTAACCGAAAAGTGTTTAATGGAGAAGCAACATTCTTAGTAGGCTGTGAGTCTAACATGGTCTACACATGACAGAGAAGGTTAGCATGAATGCATGTGTATGCATATGCGATTGCATATGATGCACGTGATGCGATACGTTTCATAAAATAATCCATCTTTTTTAAATTTATTGGCTTTGTAATGAAAAGTATAGGGTTTTGTCACTTCTCCAACAATCTCTCTATTAGGTAGGATTTTATTGGCTCAAGCACTTATTTGTTGAAGCGAAACTGATCCAATTTAAAGTTGTTGATGTTTATACTAGGAAACATCTAGCATTATGACTGTAAGAGAAAATGGCTAGTAAAAATCATGCATGACCATGCATGTATACATGTTGGACAGAAAACATAAAAAGGTTAATGAACATGTAGCACACAACAACACTCCCTCCCACCTTATACCTCTACCAAGATAGGTCGATCCAAAATCTCCTAGGTAGGATACTAGCCCAAAGTTATATTAGGAACTCAAGGTGTGAAACTCTCAGCATATGAGGCAAGCAAAAGATGATCGTTACCTAATCATATAAGGGATTATGGCAAAAATCCAACAACATTTTGACATGATCATATTGCTATGATAAGAGAATGCCAATGGAATAGGCATGCGGTATGAAACCATCACAAAATAATGAGAGGATTTTGACTTTTAATAGAGCAATACAAAATAAGAAAAGTAATTAAATCTAGATAAATCCACTGATATGATAGGATAAAGATCTACATAACATGTGAATAAAAGGTTCTTAGTTTTAGAATGTTGCTATGGTTAGTTACATGGGCTTTAATCCAGTAAGAACAGGCTAAGGTCCCCTACCACATTATCCACAACCTATCCAACTGAATAGAATCATCAATATAGAACTATACCTAGCATTTATCCATCATGAATCATCAATGATCAATAGTACAAGGCAATGAGTGGTGAAGGCAGACTCGCTTTCCCAAGGAGTCGAATGGAGTCCGAGGTACTCATTCACCCACAATCATTAGTTTGATATGGGACAAGTGGTGGTGTATAGATGTAAACTGTGTATATGAAATGCAATACAACTACCCCAAATAGAATGGGAAAATTGATATAAAACTCTAAGATTTCAATGCCACCACACTTTCACGGTAGGTCCCTAATGGAGTTGCCACTGTGGGTGGGGCTTTCATCGAGACCTAGAGCGAGGCTTGTGATATGCAGACCAGGGGCTTACTTGGAACAAAAATGTAGTCTTCTCAAGGGGGTATTTTGAGAAATGAGATGGACTCAAAAGATTTATAAGATGGAGTCATCATTAGATGGTTTCAGATTTGGTTCAATCGACCTATTAGCATGAGTGCTAAGTCAAACCTTTCAAAGATAGGTTTGGGTGGTGAAGATCTATTCACTTAGAGTTTCAAGTTTAATTTTACCATTTTAATTGAGTTAATTACCCTAAGCAGGCAAGCATTCATGAGCATGAAATAAGCATATAATAGGGTATAACATAGTAACAATCATGGCAGATATAGCATAGTAAATATGATGTAACAATTATAGCATGGCATCATGATATGACAATCATGGTATGAAAATATGGCATATGTATGGCATGAGAAATGACATGGCATAAGCATGATATTTGAAATGGCATGGCATAGACATGACATGTGACATGACATGGCATAGGCATGACATGTGAGATGATATGGCATAAGTATGACATGTGAGATGATATGACATAGGCATAGCATGTGAGATGACATGGCATAAGCATATTATGTGAGATGATATAGAATAGGCATAGCATACATCATATAGTAATAAAAATGAGCATAGTAGCATGAATGGAAAATAATGATAATGGCCTAAAGAAAGGGATCGAAAAAGAGATAGGGGATACACAAGGGATTTAATGCTAAATCATACAAAAAAAATGGGGGAATAATGCCTATTCTATTACAAAGAGTCTTCATCGATACAAATTTGAGATGTTAAGAAACATCTTGTCCACTCAAGAAAAAGTCAACCTTGGGTAGCACGAGCTAAAAATGCATGAGTGATAATGCAAAATAAACAAAAATGATCTTTAGTAGCAAATGAAATTTATAATTAGATTGACTAATTTAGTGCTATATGAAAAGCATGAATCAAGAGCCAAAGTTTAATGAATGTAATGGTAATAATCATGAAAATATGAATAAACATGAACCGGATCATGAAATTAATGAAAAGCAATCAATTTTAAGCAAAATTGATCAACAGCATAATCAAAAGATTCTAAGATCACATGAGGCATTACTTAGAAATAAATCAACATCCAATTAAGCTAATCATGTCAAGTGATGATATTAAACATAATGAAAATAGCATTAATTGAGAAATTAAATGATTTAATGGTAAAATCATAATCAATTGATCATGGCACAATGATTTGGCAATCACTAACATTACACAAATGATAATTGGAGATAGCAAACTCAACCAATCAAAGCCAAAAATATCAAATATCAAATAAAAAAATAAGCATTTAACTTGACAAATATAATTTAAAAACCAAAATTAATCAAATGTAATTAATATATGATGAACTCAGATCATTGGGGCTGCTGTGAAGCCAGTATTGCCACTGAGAACTTCAATAATCAAGTAAAATCAAGTGAAATCAAGTAGGAAATCATAAAAATTTATCAGATCTAACATCTACATGTGCCATACATAGATGGATGTGCATAGCATATAGGCTATGTGTAGTGCATATAAATGATTGTGTGCAGTACATAACATGCAAAATATGAAAAAAACACATTTTTTTAGCAAAAATGCAAGGTTAAAAATAAACTCAGTAGATTTATAACCATAGTAGATTATTTAAACCATGAATAAGTATTGTGATCCATTATATCACACATAATTGAAGCCAATAATCAAAATAAAGCCAAAAATCATAAACCCATAATGAAATCAAGTAAAATAGCAGAAGAAAATAGGCATTCAACTCACAACAGTAGATTTAGTTTTGTAAACTTAATTCTAAATATGGTTAGATATTTAAGTAGGATTAATTAGTCTCTAATCCTAGATTAATTACTTACTTAAGTGTTTAATTAAATGAGATTGAAATTTGTCAAAGTTTAGGCAAGTTTTTTTAAATTTTGAACCTTTTTTCCATAAATACAAGGCTTGTATTTATAGGTAAGGGTCATGGGATCAAGGAAATCATATTAGCAATGTGGGATTCTAGAAATTTTTGAGCCATGTGCATAACACATAGTGCCATATGCGTAGCACATATCTGAGGAAAATCTATGTGCGCAATATATGGCAGCAAATGCCCTGCATGGTCCATTTTTGACCTATGTGCGTAGCCCAATGTAGGTACATTGGGATGTACACCATAGGTCAAACAAGCATCATTTAGGGGAATAAATGCTTGGTACCAAATTGAGCATATTAGATTTGCATTGGAAAAGGCCACCCACCATGCATATATTTTCATAACATGTGCAACATGTAGCACTATATGTTATGCATATCATGAAACGCATGCTATGTGCTCCACCTTCTACAATCAAAAGAGGCATACTATAATATAGGTCAGGATGGATCTGCACTCATCCAAACAAATATCAATCAACATTAATGATGCCTACCCAGGTATATTCTACACCAGTTCCATTCAGTTTTATGCTAATAGAATTGTCTTCTTCTTATTTGATCTCAGGTTAAATTATTAAGAACCTAAACCTCTAAATCCCTACTGGAGTTGCCTAAACTCTAAGCATTTATGACAACATGTAGTAGAACGTGCTTTGTGTATCATAAAAAGTACCAACGTGCCTCAGCTATAAGGAAGCTATGCCAATATGCACCAAACTCCCATGAAGATACACTTATTAAATTCAGCTTCTCTTAAAAATTTTATAATTTTCAAATATCATTTTCCTTAGTAAGTCCAATTTTTATGACTCATAGCATCTAAAATATTCATAAAATTGATCAAAATCTAGCAGACTGATACTAAAAAATCCAAATATTTTCTCTAAACCATTTTAATTCCAATTTTACTAATAAATTGCTTTTTTATGTCTAGCATAAATAGGAAATTAATCATATGAATGATCAATTTTAGTCAAACCTTTGACTACTGGCTAAGCCGTTAACTAGAAAGTATCAAATTCTAGTAATGGATTTCAAATACCATTTTTAGAGATATCAAATACATATTTGATGGTGTGAGCATTGATCTGATAGTTGATCATCTTAAAACCAACAATTGTTTGACCTTGATCTGGTAGTTGATCACCCAAGTTCCACAATTGACCACTTGATCTAGTAACGATCACAGAATCAAGCATTTAATTCTTAAACTATAGCAGTAGGCATCTAAACTTGGATTTTAGGTTATTTTTAAGCCTTGCAGTAAAGCCATTGGTCCTGTAGATGACCATTGATTAGCCTTGATTGACTCACCTGAGCATAGAGCTTCCAGTGTAGAATTAGATTGCAAGCCTTAGTATGAGCACCACATGATCAACATTGATCATTTAGCCTAAGCACTGGGCTCCTAATGCTAATATTGGGTTATAAATCTTGATATCTCTAGTGGGTTATATTTTCTTCCTTAGTAAAGTCACAAGCCTCAGCATGAGCATTGCTTTTGATAAGCTTTAATCACCTTGCTTGAACACCAGGCTCCTAGTGGTAGAATTAGGTTGCAAGCCTCAGCACGAGCACCACATGATCAACATTGATGATTTAGCCTAAGCACCAGGCTCCCAACATTGATGTTGGGTATCCCTAGGGAGTCAGCCTTAATTGACCCGACTGAACATCAAGCATCCAGTAGTAGAATTAGGTCGTGAGCCTCAACACGAGCATCCTAATTGAGTTATCCTTAGTTAATTATACTTTCTTCCTCAGTGGAGTTACAAGCCTCTACATGGGCACTATATGTTAACCAGCATTGATCATGCACCTCAACACTAGTATCCTTATTAGATCATCCCCAATGGATCATGTTTCGACAAGCCTCAGCTTGAGCATTAACTAAGTACTATTCTTGAATTTGGGTAAAAACCCATGTTATGATTAGATCTCATTCTATCAACTTTTGCTTGTATCATTCTAGAATGATCATAATCAGGGGTAAACTATTGACATTGGATTTTCACCCTTGCACATGTAATTTTTGGTTTTTCTCAAATCAGCTTGGTACTATGCTCCATTTTTGAATCCGAGTTGCACACATGCTTTTGACAATGTCATAAACCATTTAGTCATATGGCATATCTACTATTTCACTCATACAAGGTGGCATATGAAGTATGTTTACAACTATATATGTAACATATATGTGGCCTTTTTATGTTCACATGCTGCAAACTTTTTTCCTTATTGATGCAACTTAACATTGGTTTCCATTTTTAAAACTGAGTTATACATATAAGTTTCATAGCATTATGAGTCATTTGGTCATGTAGCATATCTACCATTTTGTCATGCCTTATGCGATGTAACATGCTCCCGTAGCATGATTACCAACTCTCTACTTTCGAAAAGTGATAATCATCCTACAAGGGATTCAAAAACTTAATCTATTAAAATGCAATATTTTTTTTACTTGTATAGCAATCCACCATCTATAAACATTCTATTAAATTATTTATAAATATTATATTATCAAACAAACATTTATTATATCCACACCCTTTTATCATGATTATCCTACATACATTATTTTATTTATTTATAGAAAACCCTAACGGTATTGTTATGTTGATTTCATTAAAATACAAACACAGTAATTTATATGTTATAACTATTTTACTGCCAATAGTAACCTAAAGAGTAAATTGCATGAGAATCAAGGAATAGGAGACTGATTCAAAGTTTAAGTCCACTATCAGAATCACTATCGTAGAGACCTGCTGCTGACACCACTAAAACATATGATCTCTTGTGTTGCTAGTGCCTGCATTCATCAATTGATAAATGCTGAGTATAAAACTCAGTGGTGTTAGTAAAAACAAATAATCGTAAATATTATAACATCAAAGAAGTAACAATTTAACATCATCAAAATAGTTCAGCATTAATACTATTCAATATTGCAACATATTACTAATCGAGAGATATTATCACTTATATTCATTTTTACTATTGACCTGTGAGATTTATTACATAACCATTAACTGTTCATATCCATTCACCGCATAATATCAATTATAACATACTACAATATTCTTCCATTAGTAATTATCATATGTGATGAATATACTTTAGAGAATACAATTTATGAATTGCACTCTCCCTCTATCTTTCCTTTGCCATTTTCATTTCATTGCCTCTTTTAACTATACACATTTCTATACTGGGTATTTCATTTCATTTCATTTCTATGGTTTAACAAACAGGAAACCATTTCACTTCCTTTTCATTTACATTCGATTTCCTGTGGAAATCCATTTTATAGCCCAGTATATTTTCATTAAACATTTTCTCACTTTCACTCATTTCCTCCTTCCTTATTCCTCCATGATATGCCATGTTATGTTTAATGCGATGATGCATTTATGATTATGAATGATAGATATATGAAATATCTTATTATGGATACTCATTTAATGACATTGTATTAATTTATAAACATTGTTCCTTTAAAGATCAATTAATGATCAAGGAATACTAGCACAAACCGGTGATCGCTTTCCCTTTGTTTAACCTATCTGGTGGTACGCGTTGATTATCCTCAGAACCACCTAAATCATAATACAATTGTCCATATTTAATTAAAAGATTCAATATTATTATTAATTATATATAATTCATGCTTTTACAATCACATTGCAATATATGTATATATATTTTTCATTGTATAATAATATTTCATGTACATTAAGTCAATTTATATACTAAAACATAACATTAATTAAGGAAATTACTATAGCATTTAAAATGAAATCACTATTCTTATTAGCTATATTAGCTATCGTATTACACGAGTCAAAATATAAATTTATGATATTAAAATAATGAAATTCTTATGTTATTGAAAACTTGAATGATAAATTATACATATAAGAATCCATTCATTTAAATAAATAATACATATGTTAATATAAAATCTTATATACTCTAATTTTTAATACTTTAAAACTAATTTATTATTTTCCTTCATTATTAATAAAAATCTCATTAACTTAAAAATAAATTTAGTATTATAACAAAATAGACTCAAAAAAACTTCTTAATAATATATTATACTTATATTAATTCATTTATTAGGATAATTAATTTAAAGTAGTTAATTTGGAAATTCATTTAAAATATTTTCTTTTTAACCTTTATGAATTGACCTCTTTTAAATTCATTTTTTTATGAATTATATAAATTCCAAAATAAACGAACTTGGTATTATTATAAAATATGTTTGAAAAACTTTAAATTAATATATAACATGCTTAAAATTTTAGTGATTTAGGCTTTAAAAAAAATTGCCGCAAGCCTCAGTCTATTCTTCTAAAACAAATTCGGTCTATACTTAGTACATCTTGCAACTCATCATTTCGATTATCAAACATACTTTAATTAGGTGCATTTAATCTATAATTAACCATTTCAAGATAGTATAAAATACTTATTATAATGCATACATACTAAACAATTCCTTATCTCATAATCATATAATCTTAACTTCATTCATTACCATACACTACCCATTCTGAAGCATAACAAAATAGTTTTAAAGAGTTGTTCCAAAACCTTTTACTTGTCTAAAATTCCAACCATTTAAACTTTAAAATACACAAGTCATTTAAGCTTTAAAATTCACAAGTTACCGCAACTCTATTCTACCTTAACCATAGCAACACAGTCCTTAATTAATAACACAAATTCATGCATATTCAAAGCATTTCAACTTGCATAACATACACACACATCCAATATATTACAATTCACTTAATACATAACTCACGACAGCCATAATTTCTTTTTCCCTCTGTAAAATAACTTCACTATAACTCAATAATACTAATATACAAACCCATTCCCTTAGCATCAACTTGATCCTTTAAAGGCAAACAACCCAAAACATAAAAATTCATACACATAAAACTGTAGCTCACATAACCACTACAAATAGCCTACAATCCATCCATATAGCAATAATAAAACAACTCTCTCAGTAGCAACTTACCTTAATGCCAAATATGTAAAAATATACACAACAACATTCTATCAAAACCAACCATAAAATACACTTCCTCTTTACATACGTAAAAACACTCCACCATAAAAGTTTGAACTAAAATGAAATCAAAGAAGATAAACAAAGAAAAAGAAAATATCATGCGCCATGAGTTTTCCCACCTTCAATATTCACCAATCTTCAAAAACTTCCAGCTATTCTCTAGTTTGATCATCTTAGCTTAGCTTCTACAACCATAACACACACATGCATGCATCTTAAAGTAAAAATTAGCCAAAAAAAATTAAGAAAGCAGAGGAAATGTTGCAGCAGATCCAAGAGAAGAAGAAGAAGCGAAATAAGTGCTACTGGAATCTTGAAATGGAGGTGAAGATTAAGTTCTTTGGTTAAGAAAAATGAAAGAAAGAAGAGATGGGGAAGATTACGGATAAGAATGGAAGAAAAAGAAAATGAAGAAGAGTGTGGTGGTGGATGGTTTGGTCTTGATAAGAAAGAGGATCGGTGGACACTTAAAGAAAGAAGATAAGGAAAGAGTGGTGGAGGAATTTACCTTCAAATTCTTTTTAATTAAAAGAGATGAGTTCCATAGTTTATCAAGCACTCAACCACACTCTATCATGCCCTTCAATCCCACTATACATATATACATATGTTTAATACACTATATACATATGCCATACACATGTATATATATACCCTCTATCACATATTTTTATACATATATAATAATATAATACCATATATATATATATATATATATATATATATATATATATTATAATAAAATATATATAGTGATAGAAATATAAAATAAACCATGCAACTGTAATAGTATGTTTATGATGTTCTTTCTATGAACAATTATTTCTTTGTATTTAATTGGAGATGTGCATTTAATGAATAAGTTTTTCAGCATATTTATGTAATAATTGTGTTAGTATATTTTGTATATATC
>CANYBF010670540.1:0-11913 GCA_948192965.1 Dalechampia spathulata
AACATATGCGATCGCGTATGTAACATATGCGATCGCGTATGTTTGTGAAACATATGCGTACGCGTATGTAACATATGCTAAACCCTAAAAACATATGCTAAACCCATAAAACATGTGCTCACGTACACGAGACGCCCCAGAACGGGCCAGAGTTGGCCCAGAACGGCCCAGAAAGCCCTGAATCAACCCGGATTAGCCTAAGACTAATCCGAATTGGCCCAAAAACATCCCGAATCGATCTGGATCAAGCCGGTCCAAAATTAGGGTGCAACACCAGCCCTAAAGACTAAAGGAGGTATGGGTAGGAAAGCTACAAAGAAACCCCCTAAGGGTATTTACTTCCATTGCAATAAGGATGGGCATTGGAAGAGAAACTGCAAGGAGTACCTAGAGATGGTAAAGAAGAATCAAGCTTCTTCTTCAAGTATATTTATGATTAAGGTTAACTCTAATGATGTTTCTAGTAACAAGAGTTGAGTATTAGATATTGGATGTGCGTCTCACATTTGTTATGATTTACAAGGGCTGGTCAGCAGGAGGAGGCTAAGTAGGAATGATGCTGATATCAGGGTTGCTAATGGAGCACGAGTTGCTGCATTAGAAGTAGGAGCTTATATTTTGCACTTAGCTTCTGGTTTAAAGCTAGAACTTAATAATTGCAATTTTGTTTCAAGTTTACATAAGAACCTTATTTTAGTATATTGTCTTATTGAATAAGGATTTAATTTTTCCATTAATAACAATGGTTGTTCAATGTTTAAAGATGGTATGTTTTATTATTCTGCAAATGGTGAGAATGGAATTTATATACTGAATAATACATACCTCATTTGCAATGTTCAAACTAAGAGAATCAAAGTTGATACTCTTAATCCACTTTTTCTATAACACTATCATCTAGGGCATATAAACAACACTCACATGTCTAAGTTCCATAAACTAGGTAACTTCGGTTCATTTGACTTTGAATCTTATGAAACATATGAATCTTGTTTATTAGGCAAGATAACAAAATCATCTTTTAAAGGAAAAGGTGAAAGGGCTAAAGAGCTACTAGAATTCATACATTCAGATGTATATGGTCCTATGTCCATACATACTAAAGGTGGATACAGCTTCTTCATTACATTCATAGATGGCTATTATAGATATGGATGTTTGTACTTAATAAAGCATAAATCTGAAGCTTATGAGAAGTTCAAAGAATTCAGAAATGAAGTAGAGAAATAACTTGGTAAGACTATCAAAACACTTCATTCTGATCGAGGTGGTGAATACCTAAGCCAAGAGTTTATTGAACATCTTAGAGATAATAGGATTTTATCTCAATGGACACCTTCTTATACACCTCAACATAACAGTGTATCAGAAAGTAGGAATCAAACTTTATTAGATATAGTTCGATCCATGATAAGCCTTATAGAATTACCCAAATCATTTTGGGGTTATGCACTAGAGACTACTATTCATATTTTGAATAGAGTTCCATCAAAATTGATTGAAGTTACACCATATGAAATGTGGTATAACAAGAAACCCATCTTATCTTATTTGAAGGTATGGGGTTATCCTTCTTATGTTAAAAGGATAATGTTAGACAAGCTTGAGGCAAAGTCTGATACATGTTATTTTATGGGATATTCTTGAGAAACCATAGGATATTACTTTTATCTTCCTTTGGAATAAAAAGTGATTGTTTCAAAACATGTTTTCTCAGAGAAAGAATTTCTTCAAAAAGGAGACAGTGAGAGTAAGATTGATCTTGATGAAGTTCAATCATCATAAGATGAAGTAGATCAATCGATTGATCCTACTGATATAGAGTCAGAACCTATGGAAACACAAGCTCCCAGATGCTTAACCATAATAAGAACTATACCTAAGAGATATGGATTCCTTATTCATGAGAATAAGGAAGTCTTATTAGTTAAGAATGATGAGCCCACAGACTATGATGAATTTTTGAAAAGTTTAGAATATGACTTATGGTTAAAGGCCATGAAGTCTGAAATGGATTCCATGTCAGAGAACCAAGTGTGGACTTTGGTTGATCCGCTTGAAGGGATTAACCCCATTGGGTGCAAGTGGGTCTTCAAAAAGAAGGCAGACATGGATGGTAATGTGGTTACCTATAAAGCTCACTTGGTGGCAAAGGGTTATTATCAGAAACAAGGAGTTGATTATGATGAAACTTTCTCATCAGTAGCTATGCTTACATCCATAAGAATCTTACTTGTTATTGCTGCTCATTTTCATTATGAAATATAGCAAATAGATGTGAAAATAGCTTTCCTTAATGGAAATCTACTTGAGCAAGTGTATATGACATAACCTAATGGTTTTATATCCAATGATAGCAATAAGGTATGCAAACTTCAAAGATCCATTTATAGATTGAAGCAAGCATCTAGGAGCTAGAACATACATTTTAATGAAGCGGTTAAAGAATTTGGCTTCATTCAAAACATTGATGAACCATGTGTTTATAAGAAGGCTAGTGGGAGCGTAATTGATTTCCTTATGTTAAATGTAGATGGCATATTACTCATTGGAAATAATGTCTTATTTTTATAGAGTGTTAAAGTTTTGTTATCCAAACAATTCTCCATGAAAGACCTTGGAGAAGCAACTTATATTTTAGCTATAAAGATATATAGAGATAAATCAAGAAGGCTTATTAGTCTTTCACAATCTACTTACATAGACAAGGTGCTAAAGAGGTTTAGCATGGATCTTTCAAAGAAGGGTAATATACCTGCGGTACATAGGAAATATCCTTCTAAGCATGGTGTCCTAAGACACAAGATGAGAAAGATTTCATGACCAGCATTTTGTATGCATTTGTAATTGGATCCATCATGTATGATATGTTATGTACGAGATGAGATGTGTTATTCTAATTAAGTTTTACGAGCAGGTTACAATCCAATTATGGTGAGGAACATTGGTCAGCTGTAAAGAATATCCTCAAGTACTTAAGAAGGACTAAGGATATGCTCTTAGTATATGGACAAGGGGATTTGCAATTAATTAGATATACAGATGCCAGTTTCTAATATGATAAATATGATTGCAAATCTCAATCAGATAATATGTTCATGATGAGTGGTGGTGCAGTTGTTTGGAAGAGTTCTGAACAAGAGACCACAACAGATTTTACGATAGAGGCAGAGTACATAGTTGCATCAGACACAGTAAAGGAGGCCATGTAGATAAGGAAGTTCATTCATGAACTTGGCGTGATTCCCTATAGTGCATAAGCTATTCCTCTATTATGTGACAACAATATATCAATAACCGAAGCAAAGGAGCCTGTGTCTCACCATAAGAGTAAACATGTACTCAAGAGATACCATTTGATTAAAAAGATCATTTGTAGAGGAGAAGTAAAGGTTAATAGAGTTCCCAGTGAGATTTTGTATGGATAATTGATCTATGTCTGTGAAATATATCTCATTCATATTAGTAATGCAAGTATTCTTAAGAATTGAGTTTACAAGGTTATCTTAATTATGAATCACTATGTTTTGACTCTTATGTTTTATTCCTCCAGAGGAGGAATTCATAACTTAGAGGTTGGACATAGTGTGAAGTAGTTGAAGGTATTTGTTTATCAATAAAGGATTCACCACCCCAGATTAAATGTAAGGGTTTTATCTCATTGATTCATGTAATATTCTTTAATCAGGAATCTATGGCCAGAGTAGAATGCCTATTGATGAATGAGTTTCATAAGGGCATTTTGGGAATAAAGATTACGGTACATGAAACATCAAATTTAGGGTATGATCTAACATACTTGATTATGCATTGAGTTGACATTAATCCATACTCAAACCTAAATGAGATAATGGATGCTGAACGGATTTTATTGCATGGAATCTGATATGGAAGGGTTGTAGTCAAACTAATGAGCTCTTGACATTTGGGTAGTCATGATGTATGATTAGACACTACTCATTATTTACATATGATGGAGTTGATAATAGATTCATATGTTGCCAACATGCCAAGAACCCAAAAGGTTGCACACTAAAAGTAAGGGAATGATAATCATGAATTGATGTTGATGATGTAAATGTTTTATGGTTATGAGATAACCTAGATTTTTAGTAGAAATAGCATGGAAAGAGCTTCAATTTGATACCAAGATCACTAAAATCTGATGAGTAAACCTCAAGATACAAGTGATTTAAGATGACATGTTATACATGAATGGTATATACAGGTTTTTGACAAAATTAATTGACTTAATGGTCAAAATGTGAATGTCACATAACTTATTCATGTATGATGAATTAAATAGAAGTATACATGATTGCTATGTGCTTTTGGAAGGAGATTTAAGTCAGTCACATGCAAATCACATGCCAGAAGCATGTGACATGCATATGACTTGACTTATTACAACCTAAACCTAATTAAGGTTATATCATTATGTTTCGATGAAAACGAATAGAGTGATAGAAGCATATTGCAAAAGGATAAGAAAGAAGGTGATCAGCTTATAACTAAGTTTTTCAATCTCTCCTTATATAATCTTCTATGTGTTTGATGTTTTCTATGTATAGAATTACTAGATTTAATGAAATCACATGTTTTAAAAATTTTTAATTACATCTTTCACTACTAAACATGTTTTTCATTAACTAACAGAAGATGAAGCACATAATATACATTTCCTGATGTGCAAAGCACATAGCACTGCATGCTATACACATTCAAGTGAAATGCATATAGTGAATGGCCTTTTCCCATGCAAATCTAACATGCTATATATGTCACCATGCATTTTTGGCATAAATGAGAGCTAAAGAGCATAGGGTGCACATCCGTAGGTACACTGATTATAGGGCATACATAGCATGGAAACCCTAATGTACTATGCATATACTACTATATATTGCACATATTACACTTTTTTGCATTATTTGTTGCACATATCACTTGTAAAATTCATAGAATCCTATATTGCTGGTTCATTCTTAGCATATATTTATGGAAAGGAGACTTAAACTTGTTAATTGGGGCCAAACTTTTCTAAAATCATTTCTCACTTTGGATTAAAGACTAATTAATCCTCATTTAAACTTTTTAAACTCATTTGGAATCAAGATTTAGGCCTAATCCTACTTGATGAGTACTGGAATGCTTCTTCCTCTCTCTTTTCTCTTGATTTTTTTAATGGGTTTATGATTTATCATGGATTAGCTTCAATCATGAATGTAATAGTAGCATTTTTAGCTTTCCCATAGCTAGAATGATCTATAACAATCATCAAACATTGCTTCCATTTAGTTAATTTTGGCTTCAAAATTAATTTTCAAGTTAAATGATTACTTTAATTTGATTTTTGTTGTAATTTGTTTGATTGGACTTGAATTGGATGTATTTCATATCTAATTGATTTTGTATTGATTTTGCTATTAAATTAATTAATTTTCTTGATTTTAGCAATTAAATGCCATTTAATTGAGTTTTACCTATCACTTGAAATGATTGAGCTTAATTGGATGTTGATTCATTGCTAAGTGATACTACATGTGATCTTAGAATCTTCTAGTTATGTCTTTAATTGATTTTGCCCAAAATTAGTTATCTTCATGATTTTTATTATTCAACTCATGTTTAGTATTACATTTTTATGAGTATTGCCATTATATTCATTGGACATTGGTCCTAGATTCATGCTTTCACATAGCATTAGATTGATCAATCATGTCTCACATCTCATTCTATTGCCTAACATTATCTGCTTATTTGAATTTCCCATTTATGCATTTTTACTCGTGCTACTTAAGGTTATTTTCTCAAGTGGAGGAAATGTTGCTTAACATCTCAGATTCTTATATCGTTGAAGATCTTTTATAATAGAATAGAACTTCATTTTATTAGATTTCCTCATTTCCATATATGATTAACTTTATCCATCATGTATCCCTTATCATTCTCGATCCCTTTCTCCAAGTCATTATTATTTTATTCATGTTATTATGCTATTATCCTTACCTTATCATTACCATATGATATATGTTATGCCATGTCATGCTTATGACATATCATTCTTTACATGTCATGTCTATGTCATGTCATTCTTCATATGTGAAGCCTATGTCATGTCATTTTTCACATGTCATGCTTATACTATATCATCTCTCATATGTCATACCTATGCAATGTCATCTTATATTTCATGCTTATGCCATGTCACTTCATATCTCATGCCTATGTCACGTCACTTTACATCTCATACCTTTACCATGTCACTTCACATCTCATGCTTATGCCATGTTATTTCACATATCATGCATATGCCAAGTCATCTTGCATATCATGCTTATGCTATGTCACTTCATATATCATGCTTATATCATGTCTGTCACATCTACATGAGTGACGTGTTTGGTATGCGTATAGAGGTCTGTATGCATATGTGTTCTGCTATACCATGATGTATTGTTATGATGTATTCTCGGTATGGATTGTATGCATGTATGTATGTATATATGAATATGTACTATCGATTATGATTGTGCGGGTGATGCTATCATCTTATTGGAAAGCGTGACTTCTTGGTTGGATGAAGACCATGATTTGATTGTGTTTAGGACTATTTTGAAGTGTTTTTAGTAGATACCGGGTGAGTAAGGTTGAGTGGAGCCTTTGTTGTGGATTTATAGGTGGTGGTACGGGCATATGGATACCCGTACGGGCATACCAAGTTTCCTGGAGATGGTACGGGCACACCAAGAGGTTGTACGGCCGTACCGTAACTCATAGGAAAAAATAGTTTATCAGGAAGTTTGGGGTGGTACGGGCATACCATATGGCGTACGGCCGTATGGTTATTGCAGGAAAATAGGGCATCATGATTTTTAGTTCGGTACAGGCGTACGAAGATTGGTACAGCAGTACGCGACTTAAAACCCCATTTTAAATAGGATAAACTTAGACTTTTCTTAGACTTTTCTTATTCTCCTTTCTTTTAAACCCTTCATAAATGTCCCTAAACCCCAGGAGATAGTTTCTCTTAATGCTATTAAGCGTATAGAAGTTGTTTTAGTGAAGCTTGAAGTTTAGGGGATTGATTAGACGCTAGAGGTAACTTGATACAGGTTTGTGTTAGATTTGGTTTAGAGTCTTATTTTCTTCTTCTTATGCTTTTAGGCCATGTATGGTCAAGGAATTGATGTTTGGGGATTGAATTCCCATATTTGTGATGCATTATTGATATGAGCTTGATGATTGCTTAGTACGGTATGCTCTGTTTATTATACTTCATTATCTCATTGTATATAGGCATAAACATGACATAAAGGATTGTGAATGGAAGAAAAAGAGCAAGAGGAAAGAGGAAAAAGGCATGCTGGGTCATATATTACAGGATTCCATAATGGAATCGTATATTATATTACCTCATACAGGAGTTGAGTCTTGAGACATAGAGGAAAAAGGGGTTAAAAGACCCAGGTAACAGTTGCCCTCCTTCGAGAGTTGAGTATCGGTACATACAGGGACCCAGCATGGTAGGAAATTGTGCACAATATAATGAAAAGGGAAAGAATAGAAAAGAAAGAGGGAAAAAGGGTGCAAGCACAACATTGCATTAATTTATCAGGCTTGTGTATGTTGCAAGTATGATGATACAGTGTGTTTGTATGTTAACTATCACCACTGAGTTTTATACTCAGCGTTTATCAATTGATGGATGCAGGTTCTGAGCCTACAGTTGAGGGTCCTGAGTCATGATCGCTTGTATCAACAGGGAGTTGGATTCGACAGCAATCCTATTCTCGAGGTGGTCCTGGACAGCCGAGCATGCTTCTTAATTTTGTTTAGTTTATTAGTGTGGCCTGTATAGATCATTTGGCAATAGTGTATATGTATTTTGGTGGTGACTGTATAAATGATGTAATACAAACTTATATCATAATAAATATAATTCTTTTTACGGAATGAACTTGTTCATTCATTTGAATGTATATAGAGATGACCAGGGTTTTATAATGCTATGCTGCGACCTTTCCACCACCAGTATACGTGTTGTCCCCATAAGACATCTATTTATGCAGGTGTACGTATCCCTTGTAGTGTACATAATAGTTTTCCGTCTGGGAGATCGTTCGGTATACTACGGGAGCATGTTACTCCAGGTATGGGCTTGGTGTGACAATGTCACTCCACATGTCAAGCTTATGTCATGCCATTCCACATGTCATGCCTATGCCATGTCATTTTTCTAACATGCAATGTTTATATCATTTTTCATATACTATGATTGCCATATCATATTTATCATGCTTTATCTGCTCTAATTACTACCATGTTATATCGTGTGTATGCTTATTTCATGCTTATGAATGGTTTCCTACCTAGGATAATTAGTTACTAAAGTGGTAAACTTGAAACTTGAAACTCTAAGAAAATAGATCATCACCACCTGAACTCTTCTCTAAAAGGTTTGACTTAGCACTCATGTTATGGGCCGGTTGAACTAAATCCAAAACCATGCAATGGTGACTCCATCTTAGGACCTTCACTAGGTCCATATCTTTCCTTATGGTAACCCCTAAGAAGACCATACTTTTGCTCCAAACAAGCCCTTGGTGCTATCTATTGTAAGCCTCAATATGGGTCACAATGCAAGCCCCACCTAAAATCATCATCAAAAAGTACACAAATAAGGACATCATCATCCTCATACAAAATCTCATCAAATGTGTTATCTACTAAGGTGGCAATATCCTTGTAGACCTTCTAAAGTAGAAAGTCGCCCATATCCAAACTTTGCAATTTAGCCATTAGTGTAACAACTATACTAGGCTCCAGCTCAACATCATCGGTGGTGAGATTAACAACCATCAAAGATCTAGAAATCATCATTACAACTGATGGTGGAAGGAGTGGTGGTGACCTTCTTTTATGTTATCAAGGATGACAGATCACAAACATCACCAAAGATGGCAAACTATTAATCAAAGAAGTCATCCAAGCTAGACAACTTAGGAGCTCAATCGTATTGGGTCTGACCCTTGATAAAGGCAACCATTTTACACTCCTTTAGTTTATTCATGGTCTAGGGGTCAAACTCAATGCAATATCTCTCCTCCCATATGGCTATAAGGATATTGAACTCCACTTGACCCTACTGATACTAACCCAAACCCTTGCCAGGTATGAAGTTTACATTGTGCAACAACTTCTCCATAGCAGGGCTCAGTTAGTATAAGCATGACTTAGGTTCTCCAATTGTAGCAATCTAAAAACAAATCATAAAAGGACATCCTCCCTGATGCAAGCTATGACAACCTTATTGTTAGCAGTAATAGTAACCATACCCTTGTCGTGTAAAGACTTAATCTTTTGGTGCAAGGTAGATGACACACCTTTTAGTGGATGGAACCATGACCGACCAAAAAGCAAAGCAAGGGATACTAGGATGTCTAACATTGTAAACTCCACCACTAACTTGATTGGTCTAACTACAATAATGGCAGTGAAGGTGATAGTAACCTCACACTTAGACTCAACATATACCCAGATGATAGTCTTAGATGGTTTTAAGTTTGAAGGTTGAATCCCAAGCTTAGATAACATCTTAAAAAGATAGACGTTGATACTAGAACCATCATCCACTGTAACATATGGAGTGGAGAAGTTCATGATGTGCACCATAATAAAGAGCATCTTATTGTGATGGATACCCTTGGCTGGTATGGTAAAAGTGAACATCTTACCACTTTGGGTCATGTTATAGACCCTATAGGATATCTTATTAGCACCCAATCCCTTCTGCTGCTTAAGAGCCTTACATGCTAGTTTAACTACCTTGGGAGTTCCAACCAACTCACCCTTCTTTAGTTTCTGAATCTTTACCAATTTAGAGTTAGAGGCATCCTAAGTAATTTTTGACTCATCCTCTGAGCTTTCATACCATATATCAATGCTGCCAATATCAAACCTATCTCTAAGTTTGAAAATTGATAGTAGAAAGCTGAGCAATCTCCTCACTATCGAAGGGAGAGAAGGAACCAAGAACCAAGAATTTTAAGAACCTTGACTGAATCATGTAGGTGTGGTTGGCTTTATAGTAGTTAGGTAATGGGTTTATTTTAGTAAAGCATTTGGATTTCTTGAGATCTTGAAGCTCACTTGAATTTATAAGGTCCTAAAGGACCTACCTGAGAAAGCAGTAATCATCAATGTTATGGTTGTGATGATGGTGTTAATGGTAGTAGGTTTTGGTGTCTACTAAGGCTGGGGGTAGTGTTCAGAAGTTTAGCTTAAGTAGTTTTATAGTTTAGCTTTGAGGAGACACCCGAAAACCTTGGAAAGTGGCATCCTATATTTAAAGTTCCTCTAGGACTGGGTAGTGTTTAAGAGAATTAGGTTTGGTGAATGCAAGGCATTGATGTGGTATGATTTGTGTGGTATCTGAATATGTATGGTGGTTTTGGTTTTGATGAAGGACAACTCCTCTTCTTCAAACCCTTGATCTGCTTAATCCTCTAGCCAACGGAATCGATGTCCTCAAATATGTGAAACATCTAATTCTTCAACTTATCCTGGTATAGTGGTAGTGACCCTATAATAAGCTTATTAATCATATATGACTTAGATGACTTTTATCTGACCAGTACAACTTTATCCATCCACCAGCTAAAGTAGTCCATGAAAGACTCGTTAGCTTTATGCTCTATTATCTCTAGGTTTAGCAGAATCACATCAAAGAGGGATTTAAACATGTATTATTAGTAGAATGTAGTACAGAGAGGCTTCCACTTAGTTGTGGTCGCCTTGTTCTGACTATGATACCAAGTTAACATTGGTCCCTCCAATGAGATGAAGAGAAGTCAGATTATCTACTCATCTAATAAGTCAGTAGTGCTCATCATCATAGTGTAGGTCTTCATATGGTTCTTCAGATCCCCAACCCTGCTATACTTAGGAACATCTAAGAGCTTGAACTTAGCAGGAAGCCCCCTGATAGCCTTAACAGAGAACTCATCAAAGTCAAGGTCTAAACCAACCCCCTTAGTCTTCATGATAAATTGTACTTGTTCTATCTTATATATTAGTGTTGAAGTTTTAGACTTATGAACATCATGCATGTCAAGTAATATGTCATCCTTTATCTCAACATCACATAAGTTCATCGTCTTCCCCTTATCCCTTATATGAGCTAGCGAAATGATAAAATCTCCAAGATTAAAAGCCGTCTAAATCTACTATTGCAAGAGAGTTTTAAAGTTATTAGACAAGAGCTTAGTCATCAACTAATCAATGAGATACTGGATAGTAGCAAGCAAAAGCATCATCTAGAATAGAACAAGCGATCTCAAAGGAAGATGAAATATTCTTTGGAGCCTAAGGATCTGACATGTTTTTGCACATAACAGAGAAAGTTAGCATGGATACATGTGTATGCATATGCATTTGTTAATAAATACTATACGATTAGGAATCCATTAGTCATTCTACAAAGGATCTGTTAATTTTCTTTTCATTTTGATAGAATATATGTATAGAGTCTACAAATATAACTATTAGCTTTATTATCTATGGCTTCACATGATTACATGCTTATATATATATATATATATACACACACACACACACATATATATATTCATAAATCATGGCATGTCATCAAGTAACTATTGTCATGTCCGCACACACATAGCTTAGACATATCATAATTTCATCTTATGATTGGTGACTTATTGATTGATTGAGTTGGTTATTTTGGTATGGCTAATGCATAATTATTTAAGTCGATGAATTAATATGCTTGATGGATGAATTGATATGTTACGAGTTGTGATTGTGATTGGAAGATTTTATAATATTAATAATGAAGTGTTATTATTAATACAAACTAAGTTAATTAGTGAAAGTGCGTTAATTAATGTA